>JAOWBB010013038.1:0-60095 GCA_028565995.1 Ricinus marginatus
TTTTTTTATTATTTTAAATATTAATAGAATCCAATTAGTATTAATGTTAAAATCCAACTAGTTTTATTCATGTACTGATTTATAATTTTATAAAAATAGGAGTAAGAATTTTATAGAGATTGTGATCCATAAGTTGATGCGAAAAATATTTTTAAATAAAATACGGAAGTTTCTCGATTTAAGGAAAACCACCATTTAATTATTTTTTCATTATCGAAGATACCACTTCGTCTAATATGACTACGGTTTTGCCAAGAGAAACTGCAACACTCGAAGCTTTTTGTTTCAATAAATCCATGTTTGCAAACTTGAATTGTGTTTACCTGAACATTTACAGGCACTTATTTTAAAACTTTTTCACCACCTCTTCTGCGGACGTGGAAAGGTAAGCTTTTGTTAACAATGGACCATTTTAATTGAAGGAGCTTTTTGCACGAGAAATGTGGACCTCACTGTGAAAAAGAAAGCTCTTCCAGTGACGGTTCTAGGTGTATGCTTCACGTTTAGACGTTGTTCGATTGAAACAGAAAAGCCGGCGACCGCTGTGGCAGCAGGAAAGGGGAAAGCATCGCGAAAACGCAAGCGCCGCAATTTAAAAGCCGCCCCCGAAGCACGTCCCGCTTCAGATACAGACATTTTCTCTTACTGTTTGATGAGTGGTGCATGCAAGTGGTCAACTACAATGCCTTCTGTAGCTCCGTGAATATTTTCACGTAATTTTTTCAGAAGATATCGGGAAACGGACACAAATGAGGATGATCGGTGGGCGATTCTGTTCCTGGCTGATTTTTTTCGGACTCGCTTGCTTTTTACGCATAATAAACGCATACTCAACAGGTAGTTTTCCTATACTTATTCCAGAACCATTAAACATACGCGTTCGTTCCATTTTTTTCCTCTCGCTGGACTTTACTTTTCAACCTCCGAGGAGTTTTCGGCAAATGGACGTGGTATCTGGATGCATAATTTATTCCTTTTTTTTCGTTATCTTTAGTTATCCGAGTTATCTAATCTCAAAATACATTTTATTTTGTGTACAAATTGTCCCGTTCGCAATAAATCCATCTAATTGTGGCTTTGAATAAAGGACATTTCCACAAATCTGCGTCTTTAGCTGCTGCAAAAGTTGAGTTGCAGCTTTAAAACTAATCTCGGAAAATTTGTGATTGAAGTCGAAAGCTGTTCACAAAGGATTTCCTCAGTCCGGCCGGGAAACGACATTCCCATTTCGCAATTAACCGGCGACCGACAAATTTTTAGAACCTTTTCAACCTTCCTAAATTTCAAATGTTTTATCGACGGCGTAATTTCCCGTTCAGGGAATCGTTTGGATCAGAGAAAAATTGGGTAACGGAAAAGCCAGCAAACCTTTTCTTTGTTTTTTTTTTCACTTCAAAAAGCTCGCAGAAAATCTGCGGTGCAAGCAGTGTGCGGATAACCACAGAACTTGAAGTAGTTTTGAAGGCTCCAGCGAATGGGTAAGTCAATTATGTCATCCTGGAACGCAACTGGAACTGGAATCGAGAAAGGTAACATTAATTTAACGCAGCCTTTTCCGAAGCAAGATTCCGATATAAAAATATTCTGTTTCAAAAGAGATGCGACAGCAATTTAAAGATTTTTCCACGCGCCTCAAAAGTTCCTTCCTTAATGTCCCTCGGGATACTTCAGGTTAACAATTAAAAGCTTATGTTCGGGAAAAAAGAAAAAATACATTGCGTTTATCTGTTGAACCGTCGTTCCTTGCCAAAAGAGCACCACACCGGGAAAAGCTTTTTTCGTTCAATGCCTCGAGATCCTCCTGCCGGGAAAATTCGAGCGCTGGAGCAACTCAAATTATCCCCGTTCGGTCTGAGCTCTGGAATTTTGCTTTTGCTTCGCAGACCCGTACATCGAGGACAAAGAACCAAATTCGGACGACGCCGGACCTTTGAATTACCTCAGCGAGGCCGAGGACCCGTCGAATCTCGAAGGGAGCCGGATGGGCGTCGAAAAGCGAGATCCTTCGTTCACGCCTTACATCAGCGTAGGTTGGTAACGGTGCCTGACGAAAGAAATCGAGCGGATGCGATACGTAAACGCTGCGAAAAACGTTTTACCGTTGGACTCTGCACGATTCGGCCGGCCATCGGAGGCCGCTGCTGAATTGGCTGAGCGAACAATCGAAAGACTCTCGCGCGACTCCCTTTAGCCGATCGCCCCGGAAAAAGTAAACACCGATTTTCTTAAATCTTCAGGTGCGTTAAGTAACGTGCAGCAGTTCTTTCAAAACCTAAAAGAAAACCTGGATCTTTTGGAAAAGTTTCCCGTGGAGGAGAAGTCGGCGTTGCTCGATAAGCTAGAAAAAACGGCCGGTGAGTGTGACAGCATCAGGCGGAAGCAAAATCCTACCTCGTTTTCGTATCCGCGCACAAGGAAACACGGCTACCGTAAGCATGCGACCTTAAGATTATCTCATGACGCGGGCAACGGAAGTGGTTTTCGGCATAATCTGCGTAATGTCTTCGGCATAAATAAATGTTTTTCCTCCCTTTCGCTTAACATTTATTCCTAGATTTATGCCATAATTAATAAAAGCTGAACTATTTTTCTGATACAGATGTTTTAAATGCTCATGAAAATTTTCGAAATTTAATTTTTTTTCGACTTTCTTCTCAAATTGCAGGAATATTCCCAATTTATATTCAGATTTATAATGCATTATCAACGATCAGCTAAATTTTAACGTTAACAATTATATGTGGAGGAAGAAATCCAAAGTTTTGATAGAAGGCAGTAAAAGAAGCGTGGAATTAAGGATGTTTGCCTTTTTTGGCCTCGAATAAGTACTGTTGCTTTGAATTTTTTGCATTGTTGAAAACAGATCGAAATATGTTCTTTTTAATGTTTTTTTTTCCCAAAAGGCAGTTAGCGTGACACCGAGGTGCCTTTCCCCTCTTGGTAAGCTTAAATATTTGTTTTGCGCAAATTCCTGCCGCGTCTTTTTTCAGGAAGCCAAATTTTGGAATCAAATAATCCAAAGGGAGTTAATTTCTGTCGCTGTTACCGGTTGTTCCCGCGAAAATATCTTTTCTTCGATTCGAGAATTTAAAATAAATCTTAGACAATTATTCGGTCTCCTTAATTTAATGAAGAAATGACACGAGTTGTAAATCTAAGCAATGATTTCAAAAAAACTACCCGTGTGCCAGTCCTCTCTGGCGTTTTCTGGCCCTGCAATTTTCTGCTTCGTTATGCGGCATCATTTCGGGAATCTTTTGTGTTTTGTCACATTTTAATGCACTAAATTTCACCGGATTTGTTATTAGGTAAAGCCAAAGATTTTGGGTTGAGGAGCAAGCATCCAAAAGAAGTCTCGACTTAATAAGAAAAATATTTAGCGTGAAACGATAACTACTTACTCGAGTTTCGAAATTAAATATGCTGTTTTTATACCTGTCTTTTTGAATACCACATTTTTCATACCTTGTACGAAAGGCAAAGCTCATCCGTTTTCATCTTATTAGAGAGATTGGAATCGATGAAAGAAGGCGAATCACCACAGCACCAACAGTGTCTGCACGATTAATTTTGTTTTTATCAAGTCTGTTGGAAGTTCCAAGTTTTCGATGTTTAATAACGCAGTGCACCGGAGCCTTGCGGCTTGAGTTTCTCGTCCTGCAACTTTTGATCAGGTTTTGGCATCCTCGTCCATTTGAAAGAAAGGATTTTACGCGAAAAGGTCGCGAGCTCATCGATGCAGTCCAAACCTTTATTCCTGCGATCGCATCTTAATTTGCGAACCTTTTCCCCAGACGTGCTCGGACCACTGCCGAAAACGGTAACCGATGCTGTCGGAACGCTTTTAAAGTTTAGCCGAAAAGTGCACAAGTCATGTTTGTAATTTCAGAAATGGAAACGAGAGCTTTCCGGCCTCCGGCCACGGCAGCCTATCTCCATGCAATAAGAAACCAGAGGCCGTCTCAAAAGGTTCGAAACTTCGTGTCGAACGCGGAACCTTTGACCCTTCGTGGCTCAAACAACTACGATCCTTCGTACCTATGGACCGGCCTCGGTCGGCGACGCTAAAACGTATTTTGCATTTTTGTTTTTCCTAGTGTCGTTCGTCTTTATTATGTATTAATAGATTTATTTTAATAAAAGTAGAATAAATTGTTGACATGATTTATTTCCCAAGTTATTTCCATCAGAAAAATTCATTCTTTCCGTGTCAAAGTAAATTCGAAGCTTTGAAAAGCGAACAGAACAGGCAGCTTGCATCTCCCGCCTGCCACCTCCGAGAGAGACGTGATTTCTTCTAGTTTCGCGTCTTTTTCTTGGTTTCGTACGAAGATGCATCAAATGGAACTGCAAAAGAAGAGAATTGCGAGTGCTGCAGCTCTTTTTGACCGATTACGTAGCGCAGTTCCTTTCCCTTTTGTCGAATTATCAAAATCCAGATTTAAGGAACCGGAAAAGGTGCGCCGCGTCTTGCTCGAAAAACAGAACCGCAAGTCTTTCTGAACGTCCAAATTCTTATTTTTACACTCAAACACTACGAAGTTTATCCGAGAACTGAACGAAAAATTTTTCCTCTCGGCAGTAAAGTAAAAAGATCTTGCTGAATAAATATTTTGAGGAAGCGAATTTTAGGCAGTCGTAGGTAGCGTTCGCATTACGGCACAGCATGTAAAACACTGCTCAACGTGATGATCGTTCACTTTCCTTCGATAAACGATTGCCTCCAGCAACGGAATAAAAATAGGAACCAGGCAGAAATTCATAAAATGTATTTAATCTCGTGCAGCGATCGCTGTCGCAGCCGTGTAACGAAAAACTCTCGCTGCGAAGCCTCCGGAGCTGGGACGTCTCCGGTCCGGCAGCGAAAAGCATTACATAAATCAAAATCGAGATCAGTCGACGAACGTTTCAGAGGAGGAAAGGCTGCGAGGCGGTCCCGCTGATTGAAAAGGATTCTGCGGGAAATGCAAGCCTCTCGGACGTGCACAAGGGACGGAATCCAAATTGAGCCTTTCGCATTCGGAGCGGGATAACAGTGAGACGGCCGAAGTCTTCCACGATCTGTCCTGCTTCGATGGGTTAATCCTCGCGTCGGCAAAGCTTAGCAGTTGATCGATACCTTCGAAGGACCGATGCGTGAGCTGCCGTTTGTAAGTTCCCATCCGATATTTCCTGTAACATTTTGATCCGCGTCCCTACATTAATGTTCCCAAGGGCCGATTTCAGACCGCTCAAATTTTCTGACGTGCAAAATATATCGTCGTGAAACAATTTGTGCATAACAGATTCGAAAAAAAACCATCAAATATGGCTCGTACCTCGAATTACTGAGTTCCCATCACTTTATGGACATTGTGGCAAAGGCTTCGTCCCAAGATCCCACCAATTCTCAGGCATATTAACTGACTTTTGCCCTTGTTCTGCCGCGTTGACGGGCTTAATTTTATTATCCTGTCGTTCATTTGCAAAAACTGTTTTTATATTTGCACATATGCGACGGTCGCCGTTAATTCTCTGAATGGAATCTTGAGGTTTACATCGTCTCTGCAGACAACAAAAGGGTCGGTACCAACCAGAGGGCTCGAAACCGCAGGATAGGCTGTCCCGGTTTGAACCTAACGTTCCAACGGCCAAAATGAATTGTCTTGCAAGGGCCTCGAGCTCTCTCGCATCGGAAGTTCGGATGGAACAACCGGAAAATGTGAGAAGCATCCGAGGTGGCAGAGCCCGCAACGCTAGAAACCAGACGGGTACCGCGTCGGTTCCGCCGTTACCAGTCCGCGTCGAGTGTTGCTGGAGAGCGGGCGATCACACAAACGCGATCCGTGCACCGCGTTAACCATTGGTTTGGCAACCGGAATCGAGGCGCGATGTGCATGGGAAGTGAATGCAAAGGATGAGTTTCCTTTACATTCTGCTGTTCCTTGGATCCGGATCCCGGGTAAGTCGACAGCTTGCGGAGGAGCAAACGCTCACGTCATTTGGCACTTGCTTGGTCGTTCGCTTGGTCCGGATGCTGCCCGTATCGAGATACAAAATGATTTATAAACATGCAAATTGATAATAATAATTTGTGATCGAAAACATTTGGTTCGTTGTAACTGCAGAGGTAATGGAGTCCGAAACGGCGAAAGGACATCGGTAAAAGTCGGAGTAGAAGTGAACGTGGATGCAAAATTCGGCTTCGGAGGGTCCGACTTTGTTGTCCGACAAAGTAAAGACCAGCATCCTGCAAAGTCACTCAAAAAACTTCTCTTTTTCGTTAATTTTTTGCAAATAATCATATAATTTTCCTCGACAGGCAAATGGACAAAGAACACCGACCTGGATAAGTCAAGAAGAATGGATACAATTAGTAGGGAAGCATCAGCTTCATAATAATGGAGGCAAGTAACGTTCCATAAGAATAAAGCACTTATCTTACGATGAGTAATCGGACAACCTTTTCATAATATGGAGAAAAAAGGCTTTGTTTTTTTCTTTTATATGAGCGATCGTTGAAAGCAACCGAATTCCACTCTCGGTGTATTTCTGCAATACAATTTGATATTTCGGAAGTATGTAGTCACTGCGGATGTTGGAAGAGACGCTTGCTTCGGGACGATTTTCGTCTTCTGGAAGAGATCGAACAAGAATCTTTTCGTGTCCGGAAAATAAAAACTGCGCCTCCGAAATCGCGTTCAAAGTTAATACATAAATTTGAGCAAAAGCACGCTGTCTTCGATGCTTACTGAAAAAGTTCGCTACGCCCGTCTGAATCCTGTCAACTCGAGTTGCTACATGCGAGAAAAATTGTGATGAACTTTCCGATTACGAACAAGACCGTTACGTCTATCTATATTGATATATATATATATATATATAGACCATATAAATATCTACCCTTGAAATCTGAGAAAGAAAACGCTGCCTTGGATGGGGAAAAAAAAAAATGCATTACAAAGATCGAATTTGAAAAATTGGTTTGAAAGACAAAACTGCATTTCGTGTCGAAATCTATTCCCATTTCAGTGTCAATGTCCTTTAAAACAATCTCCTCCATGCAACGAAGAGAATTGTGTGGAATTTTCGCAGGAGAAAAATTAAATTTAAGACAGAACGCGTTCGGAAAAAGAACAAGTGAAATATAATGCTTTTAACTATGAGAATTTCCAGTAATTTAGTGCCAAAGTCAAAATGCTCGAGGAGCCTTCGAACCTGAGACCGATCGCCTTTCCCAAAATGTCGCACGGTTTTCCCATGTAAATCCTGGCAGAGGCGCAACGTGTCAGGCATTTTCCCGAATCTCGACAGCAGGTTCGGTTGCCGCGGTAGAGGCGACACAGTTCGCATTTGAGAATCTTCGTCCCGTTCATTTGCCCGAGTTAATAATTCGGAATTTTTCGCTGCAATCAGGTACGAGTGGTGCGCGGGCGCTTCGCAACAGCAGGATTGCGCTCGGGGTTCGGGATTTGCGATATCGGCCGGGGGGGAGAAAATTTGCAAGCAGCGAGATGCTGCGTCTCTCAACCAAGTTTTTGCGCTTTAAGGAAAAGCAAATTTTACAAGCTTAATTCGGTCTCTTAATTTTCGGTGTTTTAGGTTGGAATGCCATCGGATGTGCTTCCATTCTTTCGTTAGATAGTGCGCGGGTTCATACGGGCCGGGAGATGTCATAAGAGCATTTTTCAGATGTTTCAGAAGTCGCCTTCAGCTTCATAAACTGGGGAAAAGGATCAAATTTCCACGGTTATGATTCGAAATCGTCGCATTCGGTTTGATAGCCGAGTTTCCTAACCCACGAACGATTTGCATAGTATGTAATTAATTTCAGTTCCTAAATAACCGTATAACTTTAATTAAACATTCACATTTCATTCACACTTACGAACAACTGCAAGACTCTTCATTGTGGTTTGATCGCTTGTAAGCCGGTGCGACGAACGCGGCAACGGTGAACGAGTCTCATTATCTGCTGCCGCATATAAGAGCGCCGAGTCAGGCTCGATGAAACCGTCTGCCTTTTAGCCGAAATAGTCCCGTCAGGGCTCGAAGTATGAGCGTCCGAGAAATGTGAGATGTGGTGGCATGTTGAATTTTTAGGTGCGGACAATATTTCTGTTTCGTTCCTGTAATTATATATTACGAGGTCATAACAGTTGCAAATATTCGCGCACCACATGGCACACGATGTTCAAAACGCATGAAGTTATACCACGAGCCAGGTTCGTTAAGCAGACCGATATCATAATGTTATAAGATGTGCCTGTTTGCAGGGCGAAAATTTACCATTTTCATATTCAAGAATTACTCAAGCAGCCAGCGCTTTCGTTACATGTCGCAGATTGCCTTTTCTTTTCGTAAAAATTTTCCATCTGAATCGAAACATTCGGAATCGAAACAACTTAAAAAACTTTTGTAAACTTTGGTTCTAAAACATGATTTTTCTTCATACATTTCTTGAGAAATCATTAGCAGACTTGTCGTACGTCATATCGCGAAAATTAAAGGGGAGGAGTTTTGCAAGAGTTTAGGTATAATTCACATTGCTGTGAACATCCCATCATTTTCTACTGCAGTGCATTGTAATGTCAAAGACCTGGATGAAAATGAAAAATGATTCGGGAACATCGTGAAAGGGGATAAATACGCGTTCTTCGGGCGACATGAATCACGATCCGTTACCGTATGGAATACAACAAAAGACCATAATTCATAACCGTGACTATTAATTATGGAACGAAGATCTCAGGAGAAAGTCATAACATTCTGGAGAAAAACGCAAATCCCAGCACAATACCTAGTTTAACGGCAGTAATTCACGTTATAAACTTCCTACATAGCAAATCTCTTTAGCGTGCATTCGTTAACAAAAAAAAAAAAAAAAAAAAAACAATTTTAATAACAATGATGTAAATTTTTAGATAGCAAAAATTAAATTTGAAAGAAAAAAGATAATTTTTATGGTACAGCGTACGATGCGATTTACACTGATTAACAAAACTTTTTTGCTGATTGACAGAAGATGATGGACTTGGTGGTTAAACGAAAGAGTAACATGGAAAGGATTTTAAAACATAATTGAAGATAATTTTTGCCAGTGGAAGAAATGAAAAAAAATTACTCTATCTAATGACGTTTCCCATCGTAAAATTATTTTATCGCTACACAAATATAATCTGGATGATTTCCACCACCATAGTTTTTACAGTGAACTGTGTTTTTAATCAACCGCATTCACCAAAGGGGAATAAATCTAAATAACGAATTACTTTGAATTTTTTAATTTTTCCTTCCTTTTCATAAATCTAAAAATCTTATCGAGAATATTAAAACGCGATTTAAATCCATTGTACTGGAGCGGTAAAAATTTAATTTTTTTTTATGGTTGATAAAGTTTTAATTAATTAAGAGTCTTATGCTACAATATGGAAACAACTGGAGCATTTACTCCAATTTTATGGCCATTTAGAATTACTTTCCGAAACTTGTTGGCGGAAAAAACGAAAGCTCCGTTCTGTCCCACGCTTTTAGTGAAAAGTCTCGGTTGTCTGAGTACAAAACCCGGTATTACGGGAATTATTTCCTCCTCTGCACCATCAGGAAAATATTTAAGCTTTCCTGCAAGGAACAGTTTGCGAAATGGAAACGTTTCCATCGGACGACCGAAGAAATTATGAGTTTTCCATAACGTAAGCTTTATTTTTTCTGTTTTCCTTTATATTTGAATGTTTCTTTCCGGTCAGAGATTTTTATGGTTGCCGAATTCGAGAATCAAAGCCGCGAGACACGCTGCCGATGGAAAACTCTGCATTATTTTCCTCCTTTCAAAGTTGGAGGGCAAAAATGCGACAGGTACAGGGAAAGCTCTTTTCTCTTGTATTCTTTTTTTTTTCTTTCTGCATTTAAAGGATAGGCCCCATGAATCAATAAAAATTTTTCTCCATTATCGAAAATGATTTGTCCACGGATGCGTTTTTCAATTTCAGAGATAAAATACAAAATTGCGAGTTTTCCCGTTCCTGGAGCGAAGGGCTTAACGGACGTTTTCAGAATCAAAATACCTCTGCTCGGATCCACGGTGATTCTGAAGCTGAGACCCAGCTCTCAGATTTTGGATTCGAATTTCATCGTTCTCGAGCGTTTCGACAATTCGACGAGGCTTCTGACGGATATGCTGGAAAACGATCTTCGCTGCTTCTACAAAGCCCAGGAACAATCGGTAAAGGCAACTTTCGACTTGTGCAGCGACGGTCTGGTAAGTGGACGCAACGATCATTGTTTCCCCGAGGTGCACCGAAAAGGTAGGCAGAGCGGAAACGCGGTTTCGGCAAACGATCCAGGCTCTTACCCAGCTCCGACAATCGAAAATTCATCTTCTTTTCGCTTCCTTCCGAGGGCAGACGGTTCGCTCCACTTTGAGGATCCGGAGAAGTTCCCGGATCGCCATTTCCTTTTCGCGTTGCAGCGGCTCCAGTTCGTGCTAAATGACACAACATTGTAATAATAGCAATGTGGTGTTGCAACGGTTTCAAAGGAAGTGAAACGAAACAATGGAGGCTGTGGAACTTCACAACTTTTTCCGAGGTTAATCAATTAGGGTCTTGCTCCAGTTTTCTTTTCCGTACACGAGAGAAACATTCGATCTACTTTTACTTAAAAGTGATTTTACATTCGACCGTAATGCAAGTTTTATAGTTTCTGCTATCGCTATACCGGACAATCCAGACTTCCAGAGCAGGATTTGTTTCATGTTTCGAGCTCGCATCTCTTGTGCCAGAGTCAATTTTTTTGTGAGTGTCAGTTTTAGATATCATGATATAGGTGCGTGATTTTGAATCTTTAGAAAATAATGAAGGAATGATGGATTTTGTATTAAAACCAGTCTCCAAAGGTCATCTGTTCTGAAAACATGAATGAAATATCCTTATGAAGAAGTCACCTAAACAAAATGTAAACATTTGGAAAATATCTGGAAGTGGTTTCTTAAATGGGAAAATATCTCGAATTCCTGCACCTAATGTTAGAAATGAAGCAAAATATTTTCGTAAGATCTCAAGCCTTGATTTTCTTGTGATGTAAAATGCTGAATATTTTTTTCATTCGGATCTCCGTAACACAAAAGAGAGTAAAATTTCAAAATAGGTTATATCTTTCAGTATGGCGTCGTGTCACACGAAGAAGAGCTGTACAGTATCAAACCGCTGCCGCCCAGATTTTGGCGGTCGAAAAGTCGACGCAGACCTCACATTATTTTGCGCCTGGCTCCCGTGGGCAGCGCGGTCATCGATCACAGAAACCTGACCGTCTATTCGGAAATGAATGCGCTGGTAAGGTCAAAAAGGAGTCCAGCTCCGGGTACCGAAATCAAGATCGAAACGGCAGTGTTCGCGGATAGAGATCTCTACAAGCAAATGGCTAATAATTTTCCAATAAACACGGAGAGGCAGCTTCTTCGATTTGTTCTCGCCATGGTGAATGCGGTAAGTTGCAGAATTTCGGTAATTTGTTAGGAGAAGCAGAAAAATGGCGTTTCATTCGAGTTCGAATCGCAGGTTCAAATGCTCTACCACGATGCGACGCTCGGGTACAGGGTGAGCTTCATGCTGAAGAGGCTGGAGATTTTGCATGCCGAATCAGCAGGGCTACAGAGATCTCACGACATAGACCGATTTCTCAGCAGCTTCTGCCTTTGGCAGCAAGAAGAAAATCCTCCCGCGGACAAGAGTCCCCTGCACTGGGACCACGCTTTGATGCTCACCGGCCTGGACCTCTACGTCATTGGAAAGAGTGGCAAAATATCTAACCAAGTTGTGGGTAAAGTGTCGAGGAAATGTCGAACGGACGATATCTCCGTTGCTTTTTCTTTTTTTAAGCGAATCGCAGATTTAAGGCGCCGCTAAAATTTCAGGTCTTGCTCCCGTCGCGGGAATGTGCCTGCCTTCCAGCAGCTGCACAGTAAACGAGGGCCGACACTTCGAAAGTGTTTATGTTGTTGCTCACGAAATAGGTCACAAGTAAGAACCTCTTCATTAAAGTGCAAAATTTATGATTTTGTCGTCTAAAGATCCGAAAAGTTTGAATTTTGCAGCCTGGGAATGAGGCACGATGGTCCTTCGGCGGACAACAACTGCGACCCGAGTTCGCACATTATGTCACCCACCCTCGGGAGCGGCAAAATTACTTGGTCAACGTGCAGCAAACACTACCTCCGTGATTTTTTAGCGTGAGTTTGCCCTTTCGGAGATGTTCCAACTGCTCTTTTTGCCATTCGGTCTTAAGCTTAATCGAGAAACGTGTCCTTTTGGGTGTCATGAAGACTAAAAAGATCGCATTTTCAGGACCACTCAGTCCCGGTGTCTCTTCGAGTCTTCGGGTCCTAGACTGGATCACAGCGGAGGCGGAGTGCTACCAGGAGAAAGATTTGATGCAAATGTTCAGTGTAAGATGGCTTACTTATTACTAATCAATAGTTCTGATAAAGCTTTAATTCAAAGTGGAATAAATATATTCTCAAAATTCAATTATTTCCCCCAGAAATACGACTTTTCCAAATGGGAATCCCTACTAATTATTGAACTACAAATAATTAAAATAGATATCGTAGATATTTAACGTTTTACAGTTCGTTTGTTGCGCATTTTCAACCAACAATTATTGAATATTTAAAAATAATTCTTATTAAGGTATCACACAAAGACATTTTTTTTGATATTATGTCCTCTGCAGTTTAACGAACGTGAGTTTCATTTTATATACGAGGACTGGCGAATATTTTTTTTTTTTTTTTACTGTTCACGCTATTAATCTACTGTTTGGTATAATAATAATCCATTTGAAAGAAAATACTTCACTAAATATGTATGAGAACACAGACGTGCCGAAATGCACTTTGTACTTTAAGCTTGCATTAAAAAACATTTAAGAAAGGAGTTAGTTGACAGGCTTGTTGAAGTATGGCGCCGGAAGCGAACACGCTGCATCACAGGCACTAGAGGACATCTGCAGGGACTTGCACTGCACAAGGGAAAGGTACACATGGACATCTCATCCCGCTCTGGAAGGAACTAGTTGCGGACCTGATAAGGTAAAATGGTGCTTTCTTAAAAAAAGTTCAGAAATTTGTCATCTCTAACCGCTTTGGTAAGAATCAAAATACGATTTTCAATTTTTGTCGTAAGTGGTGCCGCCGCGGACGCTGCATAACAAAAGGACTCACTGCAACAATTGATCACGTGACAAACGGAGGCTGGAGCGACTGGAGTTCTTTTTCCGAATGCGCTTCCGGATGCCTTCACGGAAGCAACCGCTTAATTGTTGGCAGCACTGGTATTAAAGTCGCCACAAGAAGGTGCAACAATCCAAAGTGAGTTGATGCTTTCGAGTTTTAGAAAAAAATTTTTTAAATTTCCGCATCCAGGGATCGACAAAATCTGACCAACGAAAGTTTCGTTAGCGTCAGTGTCGCTATGTAATCGAAATCTGCCGAAGTTACTATCTCCGCAAGCTTATGAAAATAGGTTAATCAAAATAACTCGCTCGAAAATTGAGGTGTAAGGTTAATATATGTTAAGTTTGCCTCAGGCCCGAAAATGGAGGCGAGCAGTGCTCGGGTAGCGACAAGAAGTACCAAACTTGCGAGGCCGTGCAATGTGGAAACGTCCCTCAGACGACGATTGCAGAATTTGCAGAACAGATTTGCAGGAGGGCCAAAGACGTGGACAAAGACCTGACCGGGTCCGGACTTCAAAGACGCCATGCACAGCGTAAGTCCCAAAACCACCGAACATTCTCATTTCCCTCGTTTATAATTTTCCTACAGCGTAAATTGTAGTGTAAGTTGTTTTAGTGGCCACAGAAATAACATTAATTATCAACTGTCATTAAGAATTTTTATGCAAAAGTATTAAAATAATTATTTCATGATTTTATATACTTAGGCAGCGGAAGTATTGTAAAAAAAATTTCGTGCACCTCGTTAAGTAGGTATTTTTAATTTAGCATTTTGATTTATAAAAAAAATTATATTCTTTGATATATATCATATAGAATTATGTTTTTTGATTAAAAAAAAATTGTTTCTTTTTGCAGAAGAATCTTAAAAAAAAAAGTATTTCAAAATATTAAACTTCAAATCTATTTTATCAACGTTTCATATTCATGCATAAATACATTCGAATTTTTTCGTGCTGTTTTAAATGAATAAAAATTTAATTCGCTTATAACTTAAAAAACTTTTTTTTATTTAAACGCGAAGGCGGATGAAGAATAATCCAGTATTAAAGCTATTAAATTGAATGTAATTTTATCTGCCGATAGACTTTGCTAACTCGTCCTATTTTACAATTTTTCCTAGCCGACGAAGCCTGCACCGTTTGGTGCGTTCAGAACAACGGAGGAGCCAAAAGTCGAGGATGGACCTTCCCGGATGGCACCGCCTGCAACACGAAAAGACATCTTTCTAAAAGAATGTTCTGCGTGTCCGGAAGATGCGAGGTGAGAAAGTGCATCGATCGACATTTTAAGATCTAATGCAACGCTTTAGAGAGCGATGTTAAAAAAGAGATTTAAGTAACGACTGAAGAATATCTTCAAAGTACAGCTCCGATACAATAAAGCTTTCAATACCATCACAGGAATTTAGCTGTCGACCGAACGTCAACACCATCTATAAAGCAAGCAGGCGGGACTGCGAGGAAGACTCCGGCAAAATGATTCAGTTTAAGGCGGCTGAGGAGACGTGGACTCCTGTCGGCCCATGTCATTTCAATTGCATTGCCCCCGGTAAGGGACTTCGGATTTTGAGAAGAGGCAGCGAGCATAGCATTCAGCTGTGCGAGCCAGAAAAGGTGAACCTTTTTTATGCGTTTGGTCTCTGTGATTGGCTAACTTTATGTGAAAACGAATGCAAGGATAAGAGAATGCCACATAATTTAAGGGTTTGAAATTTCGTGCAGGGCTGTGGGAAGAAAAAGACTTTATTTGAATATGCAAGTAAGGTGTGCGGAACATATAAAATGCGTGTCAGAAAACTGTCCGGATTGGGGATTCAGTTATCCTCTTCTGTAGGTAACGTACTACCGATCGCACTGTTTCTAAAACAAAGAGCTGCAACAGTTTCGTTGGAATTGTGCTATGCAAACGGAACGAAGAAACCACATCCAACGTTAAATTCGTTGCAACGAAGTAGAAACCAATAAACGTTTGGAGAAATAATTTCTCATCTTATAACAATTTCAGAGGATCCAGATCGACCGTGTCATGTGGCATGTCAGGATGAGAACGTCTTTCACCGTTTTTACCTGGTGACTGGAGAAGATGGATGGTTCCCGTTCGGGACGGACTGCTCAAAAGAAAGCTCAAAACTGGGGAAAAAAGCTCATTGCGTTAGTGGAAAATGTTTGGTAAGATAATTGCCGAAGTTGTATTCCATCAACTGAAGTAAGCATCTGTAACGTAACATTTGCATGAGAGAAGGAGACCCTCTCTGTTAATGATTATTGATGTAAAATCACCAATTTTTGGACTTAAGCGAGACACTCTCGAACTGGGTAGTGGGGTAAATTGCTTTCAATGATCTTAAGGCATAGAAAAACATTGCCAGCTACAGACTTATAGCAATTCAATCCAACACTGTGATTATCTTTTTTGATGTAAGGCTATTTTGCGAAGTAATGTACGTCTTAACTATAATTCTTTAGTCATTTTATCGTTCTGTGTTCGGATTTGTTATTTTTCAGAGTTAGAGATTATCAGTTTTACTTAAATATATACTTCTTTGCCAACTTCAAGTTCTTCATTGTCGAATTAATCTCATACATTAATTCCTAGCTAATGTATTTCAAGTTTTAATTAAATACTAGTATCTCGTTCGTTTGCATTGATTTTTTGTCTCTCATTCGTCATGATAATACAAATTGGCAACTTTAAAATATTCTTTTAATCAGAACTCAAACTATTTAGGCTTCTCTCTATTGCTTACTGAAGAAATAAAAAGAAAATCTTCACCGCATTATATGTTAATAACATTAACAGGTCTTCGGGGACGATAATATGCCACAGTTCGAGAGCAAACTTATCTTTCCCAACATTCGCCGAAGAAGAAGTCTGGATTTCGAAAACAAAACGGTCACTGCTGCGATTGATTCTTTGGCTGTAGACAAGGTGATTGAGATGTTGAATAAAGGTGAGCATTGTATGTAATTTTCATCCGTGCTATGTCTGTTCTCAATTATGACAAAGCTTATTGCCGAAGATAAAGTAATAAATAAAAATACAAAAACTTTAAAAATCAATGAAAAAAATTTAAAAATCTTTATTTTATCTAGTTATTTCAAAATTTATGAGCACGCAAGCGGGCTTTTATAAACAGTAACAGATATAATGTTTTACAGTGTGAAGTTTCTTTTTTTTTTTTGATTTATTTATTTCAAAATCTACTTTCTTTCTTAGGAGGATATTCAACACTTCAACCACCCCAATTTTATATAGATCTTCATAATCCTATTCATGAAAAACCAATATGGTTAAATGAAAATATAACAAAGTGGGAAGACATTGTAATATAACTGCATTTACTTTAAGGTAAAGAATATCGTAGATTTTCAAGAAATTTTTTTATTGAATCTAGTAAATTGTATACGAGTGAAAAAGATTTTTTAAAATTTTCAAGTGCTAAAATAATTCATATTTCCTTCCTATTTATCATATACATTATTATATATACATTGTATTATAAATATTCATTAATGCCCAACGGTCTAGTAAATTACAGTGAAAACATTCAAATGTTTAACTCATTCATTTTTCCCATTATGAAGGATTGGATAGTTTTCTTTTATCAAAGAAAACATAGATAGATTTCTTTTTGCTATTGAATAAATAAATAATTACTAAATAAAATCGTGTAGGTAATAAGAGAGAATCCTTCTTAACCATGAATTAACACTAGAAAAATCCCCATTGATTATTAATCTGATTCATTAGTGTTCGTCTAAGTAGTAAATTCATGCTTAACAAGGACTTCTATCATGGTCTAGAAGAATAGGTAAATACTGATTGCAATAAAAAATAAAAATTTTCGTATTTTCGTAAAGTTTAATTCATAAGTAGCTTAAAATCTAGGAAATAGAGCACTGATATTTGCACGAGTATTTTAATACTCTTAAATTTAGACTAATTTAATTTCCCATTTTGTTTTGTTAATTGCAATATTTATTTGTTACAATTTTAATATAAAATTTAATTTTTAAAATTTCATGTTTTATTTTATTTTAATACTCTTATTTTTACATTTACTATCGACTCTAAATAATCATGTATATTCATTAGAAGCATATAATCAGTGCCTGAATTTGTGTTTTTCCTTTGCACGTCGCGTCACATTTGTATGGCATTATCAGTTATTGGTGTTTTGTGAATATCAAAATGCTCTGATTAGAAACTTATTTGTAATGAATTAGTATTTTAATTACACAGATTTCATTTCAACGAGATAATAAATACTTATCGAAGAAACTGAAATAAGAAAATTTATAGTAATTTCAACTGTTTATAAAAATTTTCTTTTTTAGAATAATCATGTTTCATTATGCAAATTTCTGGAATGTTTTCTCCTTTTAATTTAACATTTTTATGTTATGATAATTAATGCTACGAATCCGACAATATTGTTACATAAAATTAGGTATTTTGGCGCTCAAAAAGATGCTGAAGCTCCCTGTACTAATCATGATTTTTTCTAGACCAATCGGGTTAAGATTTTTGAATTTAAAAATAAGATCATCGCCTAAGCGTGTAAATTTTTATAAAATATCAAAAATTAAAGTAATGCAAATCCTTAACTGACATTAATATCAAATTTCCATAAAACATTATTTGGAATGCTCAAGACCGTTTCAACTATTATGTTGGCATCACTTTTGAGGTTATGCCTTTAATGATTCCAATTATCACCGTTCGTTGTGCGAAATAAATTGCTTGAGTTATTCATTAAAACATTACTATAGTGAAATCTTGGCATTATTAATAATGTCAATAAATGTTCAGAATAAGAAATTTTTGTGTCTCTTGCGACAACTTAATATTGATATCGATCAGTTTCCTGATAAATCATTTGATGGTTTATTCGAAACTATACAACATGATGTGAGATACTTTCTTGATTGGTTCATGGAAAATATTAATGATAATAATGCATTGACAGAAAATGAAATAGAGATTTATAACGATATGTTGAGAAATGATTTATTGTTAACGGATGACGAGCTTAATTACGCCTTAACGAAATGTTCTCCTAAATTTGATAATCTTGCATCATTGAACGAAAATTACATTAACAAAGCTTTAATTGATGAACTAAATGAATTAAATAAAGAATTGAATCAACTCTACACTATTAACGAGAACTTGAAGTAAGTGTGAATAAGATTAAACGGATTCTTAATCATTTATTTCCTCAGTTTTAGTGTATTAGTATGAGAATTAAACTGAAAATGATTTCATTTAGATTTTTATTTAATTTAAATTTTAGATAAAATTTTATTTTATAGGTGCTTGGTCTTGGATTATCCATTTTAGGATTTCAATCTATTATGGCCTTTCATATAAGTTTAATAACAATTGTATTAAGCTTGAATAGTTGAATTTTGACTAATTTTAGACAATAAATAAGAACAAGTTACATTCAAACTTATAAATCCAGAAAATGTTTTTATTTTATAAAACAGAAAAAGTAGCAAAAAAGCAACTTAAACTGTTCTCTTTTTTTCTGCATTTTTATATCATTGAAATTGAAAAAATGGATTTTGATATACTTAATGATCAAATTTTGCACTTTTCTCAGGTTGCATCACAATGATTTGAAAAAGAACCAAATTAATTTAAAAGAAGAATCAAACAAGTTGAAGAAAGAATTAGAATTGGTTCAAAAAAGAGAACTCCAAACTTTAAATATGCATATCAATTCAATTAATATGAATTTGACTTTTTTTAATTTAAATAAATATCAAAATGTCATTAATTTGAACATTTTCAAAGATATAATTAATGAAAAACATGATCTGGTTGAAGATTTTAAGTTAAACCTTGATACACAGGATATATTTTCATTGTCATTTTTCAACAATGAGTTAACTGAATTTTCTGAATTAAAAGAAAAGTACATAACATCTGGATGTTTGTCTATTATCTCAAAAGGGTAATATTAAATTTTGTTTTTGTAATTATCTGAGAAAATTTTTTTATTTAGTATTTAATTTTTCTTTAAGTTTTGCTTGTAATTTTAGATTTTTAGAAGAAATAAAATATAAAATCATAAAAGCTGAAGAATTTTTGAATTTATTGAAGGATGAAGTTGAAAATTACACTTCTTTTGATGAGTATTTAAATGTTTGGTGTCATGCTGACAAATTGAACTCATTTGACAAATTAAAAAGTCATGTGGAAATGCTGGAATTCAATGAAATTGAAACAAATTTAACTAAGGACTATGATTTGGAATTGTGTAATATTCTTAATAAACAATTCCAACTTTCTGAAAGTAAGCCATAAATTTTATAAAACCACACACTTTAATCCATAAGGTACTAAATTCGTTATATCAAACTGTTTGAATGTGTTTGAAAGAAAGCAGTATTTAATTTAAGAAACACTATACATTCAATATGGATTAATTTTAAAAATGCCTTATTTGATGAAAAACAGCTTTTTATTTGCCATAATTTATAATAGTTCATATTTGGGTTTAATTTACTTTTATATTCTCTTAAAGCTAGATGGCAAGAAAAAATTTGTTGTAATATTAATCAAAATTAACAAAACAAGACTTAAGTCTGAATTTTTGCATTGTTTATAATATCCTTTTACTTTCAGCTCATAATATTCATCAAATCTCAAAATATGAAAAGCTGTTATCTTTCTTAAAAAATGATTTAACCATTAATTTAATGCTGTCACATCTTATAAGCAAGACAATTGAAAATGAGAGCAAATGCTTTGAATTACTTGATGGATTATACAGTAGATTACAACAGGATCAAAAAAAACTTAATAATAACACTGATACCATTGAATTAAAAATTGAGAAATTTAAGCATTTTCATTATCAGTTAAATGAGAAACCTCCATTTGCATTTTTAAGTAATGAGAATCCAAATTTAGTTAATAGTAAGGAATCTCAGGAAAATTTATTTTCTTCAGAAATGATGTCTGATGGAATCAAATTTGTTTTCTGTGATCCAAACACTTTTCCTGATTCATTTTTTAATGAAATGTAAGTATTCAACTTTTTCTTAATAAAATTATTTTTATAATATTGCCTAATACTATTTGAAATTTTGTGTTTGTGGCCATAAACCAGAATCACTAACTAACATATTTGATTAATTTGTAAAATGATTTATTTTAATTCAGATTTAGGTAAATGCAATTTTTGATACATTTTACTAAATAGTGGTTATTCCAAGTTAATTCATATAACATTTTAACACTGTTACATAAGTCTGTGTGTGACAAAAGGCTTAAGATTTTATTATCACTAGTTTACAATCATGAGTTATATATCTTTTTATTATTATTAATAATTTGTCATTATGGAAAATACATTAAACAATGGAATTAAAACTGTTTATGTTTTAGTGATAATAAACCTTAATTTTTTTAGGGAAGAGAAAGTTTCTTCTTTTATGTGTGACATTCTTTGTGGACCAACAAATCAAATTCAAATCGTTCCATCGGAATTGCTAACAAATTTTTATAATTGTGGGCGAGTTTTATTAAATTTTCCTCATGAAGTTCAAAAGCTTCTAACGGAATATGTAAAATTCAAGGTAATTTGAGAATCCGAAATTTTATTTAATCGAAGCCGTTATCCGTGAATTAAAATTGGTAGCTAAAATCTTTTAAATAATAACTGAAATTTAACCTGACTTTTTTTTACAGGATACCATATCATCTTCTGACAGACGGAAATTACTTCTGTGGATTACATTTTTAAAAAGTACAAAGACATTTGCGGACAGGAAGAAACACACGACAGAACTATAACCAATTTGTCAAAGTTTTTGTAAAAAACTGAAAATATTTTTTTGTACACAAAAATTTAATTTGCTTAAATTTTAATAAAGCGCTTGGAGCTTTATTAATTGGAATTATACAAAATTATTGTTTAAATAGTTAATAATCAAAAGAACGAAAAATGGTGAGCAATTACGAATGATAATAGAATCAAAATATTTAAATTTTTATAAAAACCAGTTTAGTTTTAATCAATATATTAAATAAAATAAAGCTTGGCTTCCAGATTTTAAGAGACTTGTGAAGGCAATATTCATTTGTTGTAACCTTTCGATATCGGATAAAAACATAATGAAGAGAATACTATATGTTTATTATTGGTTGATTAATAATATCAACTAAAAAAATTTATTCTAATAGAAATTTTTAACGTTATTTTCCGAAGTTGATAATATTTGACAAATAAATTAAGATTTTCGTCATTACTGTTAAGAGAGAATGGCTTTTTAGTGATTTGTAATCAGCCATCGAACGAATCGGTAGCCTGACTGTGATTAGTGATCATCTTAACATTTGTCACGCATAATGTTATGATTTTGTAGAAAATGTTCGTCCTCGTGAATTGTAAAATTAGTATGAATGCTTAATATATTAGGAGCAAGTTGAAGTTTCTACACGGCCTAATGGAGATTTATATGTGTCAACATAAATATTTCGGAAACTGTTCATAAAATTCTATTTAATCGTTTTGCCTTTCAGAATTTTACACCTTAAAAAATTTCAACTTAGATTTGCCAATATTTTTTCAAATTATTCTTTTTTAAAGTGTAAAATTATAACTTTTTTAAGTTCTTTGGTCGAACATTATACAATAGATGGAATTGTGTTAACAAATAAGTAAGAAATTACTGATTAATCCAAATTCCTTTCGATAATTGGGACTTTTAATTGTTTTTTGGGCTGCAACATAGATAACTTAAATTGTTAAGAAATTTAAATTTTATTATTTATTTTTCTGTTATTCATCATTATTTTCATGATGCAGCCTACATTTTAATTGTACACTCTACTGTGCATAGTATTCATTTAAACCTGCACATCATAAACTTGGTTATTGTGCATTTTTCCATTTTTTTGACGGATACGAGATTCTGAACCAAATTTCATTTTTCTTTGACTTTAAAAAATTTTATATGTTGAACATGGAAAATATATGTATAATATGAGAAACTGCAATTATTATTAACTTATAAAAAATAACTTTATTGTTTGAACGTTGCATAAGAGCATGCTGACGCTTTCTTGTACATAAATGTGAAAAATTTTTTAACATTTAAAATTTTGGCACATTTTTTAGTTCCGAATATTTTCACTCACTGGGTCGTTTATTACTTTTTTCGTCATCCAGCTTTTGCAAAGCATAAATGACTTTTTTAGTTCCTTCAAAAAGAGAAATGTTTTGTTGCAGTCTAATATTCCAGTTATCATTGTATATTACGTCGACCAATTGTAATTATCACTGATCCAGATTTGATTTTCTTAAACTCCGCAATGGCTTCCACATGGGACATACCTTGCAAGGACTTTTCGTTCACGCTTAAAATTTCATCCCCTAAAAAAATATTTTAGGTAAGGCATCTATATTCTCCCCCCAACACACACGTTGCGACATGAGAATTCTTGCAATTGCAGCATGCACGCGAAATATGTTACAGAGTTTAATATGTTACCTTCTTGCAGAGTCCCGTCTTCAGCTGCTTGTCCTTCCGCAAAAATTGTCTTTATAAAAATACCCATTTGTCCTCTCGGAGAATCCTGCCCACCCACAATGCTGAAACCTAGAGCCTTACATCCAGCTCCTTTTTTCAGGATCACCGTCAGCTGCGACGCGAGGTAGCGGGAATTCGGACGATGTCCACGAACGTTTACGGCAGCCTTTTCATCGGTGATCTTTGCAAGTGGCAGATCCGGCACCAGTCCATGCCTAGCACATCTAACGATTTTCAGAGAAGCTCTTTGCTGTTTTTCTCTCTTCGCTTCTTTTACGATGACTTGATCCTCCGATTTTAGAGCTTCCACGGTGGAATTTCCAACATTGCTCACAGTGGTGTCTAATTCTGTGTCAGCGCACCCTTTTTGTATTGATTCACTCTTACGTTGATGTTGATTGGTAGAAGATTTTGGACTCGCCACAGGAGGTTGGTACAGAAATCTTGAACACATCTCATCAGGCACAGTATTACCATTCGTCCACGGCATTTCGTCTCTGGAAATTCATTCATCGAAAGTTACGAAGTTAAAAAATAAAACCTAGAATTGGGCCAGGAAGAACTTTTCTTATTCCTGCGATCTTAATGCAAAGATCAGGCTTATTCTCTATCTCCTGGACTCGTAGATGGTTCCGATCAACGAGGAATGCTTTCAAATCATTGTTGGCCTCTAAATTTATAGGTGCAAAGATCTTTGGCGCAGGACAAATTCCTATGACAAAGACACTAAATTTTTCTACAGTTATAAAAGCCTTACTAATTCTCACCCGTAAATCTATGATTAAGATTCTCCCGTTCTAGAAAATCCTCAACTTTTTTTCTTTCCCCAGATCATTTCCAATCACAGACAAATCCAAGAAAGAGGTGCAAAACGTTAATATAGTTTTGGCACTTGTTAGTACTTAAGGTTTCTTACAAAGTAAAATGAGGCAATTTCTGCCTCACGGAAAGGCAGCAGTTGCATGCATATTTGTTCATTAAATGAAACTTCTAATTGCAAAAATTTAATTTTAAGTGCTTAAACTGTTATTATTGTGATTAAATCTTCAAACAGTTACGTTTAATTTGAAGCAACTATTACCCTCTAAAAGATCTGCAGTGCTTTAACTGCGGCCAAGAATTTTTCACCAAAATTCTTGTCAATTAGAATTTACAATTTGCTGTTAAGTTGTGCAGTAATCTGTTAAAATGAAAACTTTTTTTTTCAGTTTTTGACGAGCCCATCTTGCGATGTCAGAGTTGTCATCTGGGGGAAAAACATGTAATCGAAATAGAAATTTACAACCTGTGAGCAGGTCTGTTCCACATCAGTTTCTTCTGGGATCCCATTTCTTTTGCCTTCGGATTTTTCTTTAACCGCTCGGTTTCAACGGACTTCGGATGATTCAAAAATTTCAGATTTTCGACCGAAGATTCTTCCTTTTCTCCTCCCAAAGACGGTAGAGACCCATTGTAAAATAAGCAACTATTTCCCGCAGGATTACTCCGTGAAAAATAATCGACATAGTGAGCGTTTTCACCAGCGCTGCTTTTCAGGAGACAATTTTCTGTAAATCCTTGTATGACGGGCATCGTTGATAGTGGCAAACCGAATATCTCGTTGAATCTGACGGTCTCCTCCGGGGAGGGAAAGCAATTTTCCGAGTTATATGTTTTCTTCATTCCAGACCATAAAAAGCTTGTTTCTCTCGCGTCAATAGCGCTGGGAGATCTCCGAAGGGATTCAAAATGTTCTTCGACGTTTTGCTCCGATCGCAAAACCGAGATTTCTGCAGGCAAAGAGATTGCAGTCTCATTGATTTTCAAATCCAGCAGCGAGCTTTTGTCCGAATCTTCGCAGGCGTTGCCAGTGCCGCTGTCTCCGACTGGTTCTGTCGGATTTCTTCTCCTTTTTTCCCTGCGACTGTTGTCTTCTGCTTTTATAAAGCAGGGCAAAAAGCGACTGATTCCCGGTCGATCAATTAGACCTTTAATTCCTTTTTTTGAACGTGGGCAAGGCTGGCCGAATTCGTTCTTCGAAGCGGTAAGTTGCACCTCGGATGGAATGCCGTTTGCTTGTACGGTACGGTCGTGTTCATCTGTTGCGGCTTCGTTTTTCGTGCGATTCTCCGGCAAAGCAGTCAGTTTCGATTTCAAGAATGCGTAAGGAAACTTTGCCCGTCCGCGGGATGCTTCCAGATCGGAGATTTGGTCGCAGCTTACGGTCCTGCACCGCAGTTCCGAAATGCAGCATTTCAAATCGGATTCGGGAAGAATTCGTGAATGACTTTTTTCCATGAAAAGATCCAGATAATCGGCCGGATCTTCCTCTCTGAAATAGGATGTTGACAACCGGGACATGGAATGACTCCGAACCAGGAGGATGTTTGTCGCGGGTGCTGCATTTCCCGGCTTATTCGTCGGGTCTTTTCCCGAAGGTACCTCACGCGAAAAGGAGCCATCTCGGAACCTTTCCCTTTCCAGGGAAATCAGTTCCTCCGATGAAGTTCCCTTACGCCAGATTTGCTTCCTTTTTACAATGGGCCCTCCATCGCATCCTCGAAGAAATTCCAGCTTTTTTCCTATTCTGCGATTCCATGTGCAGAACCCTAAAAAACAAATTTTAATGCACAATCGCAAATTGATTTTTGACAAATTTAATCGTTTTCTTTAAGGCGGGAGAACTTCAAAATCCCGCAAAGCACCTTTCTTAATTTCTTTTGGAGCATCGTTCAATATGAACGTGCTTCCTGAGGGTTTTTCTTCCGTTCCTAACCGGTTATCCGAACCTCGGATATTCCTATCTCGATTTTTGAACAGTCTCATTCTCTTTTACTGCATCAATGATGGCTCAGAAATTTCATGTTAGAAATATTTTCCGCTGTTCTGTTTTCATTGTCCGTCGGATTGCTCGTCGATCAGTTGTTGTTTCTGAAAGTAACATGAAATGGTTACATCAGACCGTGCGCAACGTGTTTCAAAACGTTTTCCATTGAAAATTATTTAACGCAACGTAGGCTTTAATTGGGAAAATTACGATTTTTGTAAAAGTGTAAATTAATTACGCTAATAAAAGTCAAATTGAGCCCGCACGTTAAACCAGGCGTAAACTTCTTTTTGAGACAGCAATTTCAGGTATATCCGAAAGGCTCTGCGTCGGCGGAGAAAGTCTGAACTTAATGCTCCGCCGACAGACCCAAAACAAACTCGTTGAGAAACACAAAAGAAAATTGTTATCGGATACAATTCACAATGGACAAGAGCACGGTGAAAGTGGAAGGCGTCAAGCTCTGGTTCCGTTTTTGAAAAGTGAAAAAGTTCCAGGGCTTGAGAAAAACCTCGGAAACGGCTTCGGAACATTGCAATTTGAGATTTTAACAGGGGATGCGCCTTCAACGAAAGCCACCGCCTTTTTAGACTGCTGGACGTTTGCGAAACCTTCCAGCACTCGGATCCTCTCCGCTTTTGGTGTGAGCGTAACTCAGTTCCCTCGGCGTGAAATGCGATTTCCAGAAACATTTTTAAATTATCGTTTAAAAACCGAGTGAAATGCAAAATCTATACGATTTTAATTTTGTCGGAAACCTATTAAATTCATGTATTTATTAGGAACTTCGAACGAGAATTTAATAAACGAGGGGAATAAGTGAAAAAGTTTATATATGTAGTGTAACATACATTTATATATATTTTTAAAATGTATAAATAATATTTGTATATTTTTTTTTTTTTATAAAATACACTAAGAATGTAACAAGAGCGGAAGAAAATTTATTAAATTTAGATGCAGAAAAATTTGGACCTCAAATTCGAGCATTTAGCTTCGGGAAAAATTCATCTGGTTACCTCTGTTCTCCATTGCAGTTATTTAGTCTTCGTTTAGAAATAATTCAGTCTTGTCCAAGAAGCTTTCCTTTTTCTGGACCTTCAGTTCTTCGGTTATCACAAAAAATATACTTTCTCAATTCTTGACAATGCTTCTTTCAAAATATAAAATGGGGAAATTTCAGAATAGTTTCGCGAGATCTTTGCCAAAAGCGACAAAGTTAAATTTTACCTTCTTCAATTTAACTGTACGTATATTTTAAAATTGTCAAACATTTTAACAACAACAAATAATTCAAAATGAAACAATGAAAACGTGTAAACCATCCCGGAATCATTTCCAAAATGTTCGCGTAACAAACGATACTGATCGTGGCCCCCCGGTGGGGGGGGGGGGTCCGCTCTTTGGAATTTCAACCGCGCACCTTAGCAACAAAACTTTCAGGGCCCGCGGGCCACGACTGGGAAAGCGAAGCGCAGGCCACCGGACTCCATGGCGGACTGACTCCGCCGACAGGCGTCTCGCACTTCGGCAAAGGTAAGAAGAAGTTCTCCAGCGCTCTTTCACTCGGAGCACTCGACCATTAACGGCTCGGCTTGAAGCCTCAAACTGCCTCCGGATACCGTCGACGATGATTGCAGTGTCAAATAGCATTAACACTGCACTTCTGTAACTGTTAATTTCTACATCATTATCATTTATCTATAATTAATCACATTTTACGTTCTCGCAACTTTTCGACATTTATATGGTTTTATTATAATTTTCGAAATATATTCCCGATACTATTTACATTTCAGAAAACGATATTTCCTACTGCCTCTATCGAGAGACATAATAATTCCGGCGATTCCAATACTATTCGCTGAATTTGGTAAATAACGTGTAACGTTACTCTTCGGAGTAACGTTCCACGTTTGTCGCGTTCCACGTGCCCCGGTGATTCAGCAAACGGCAACGCTTAGCTTCACCTTCAACATCTTCGTCACAGAACGGTTTCGCGACGTTTTTAACAATTTTCCATTATCGAAGGTGCTCTCTTTTCTACACTCCCGACTACGAATTCGATGTAGCTCGTGGAGGCAATCCTCGCAACACACCAGTGCATGAGAGGCCTTAAAAACGCTCGGGGAAAAATTTATCAAATTACACTTTTAATTGCTACAGCTGTTCTGCAGTTGAAGTGAAGGCACGTCCAGATATGCGAAGGATTTTAAAACAGGTAAAAAGAATTTCCGAATGCGAGTACAGGTACATATTTCGCTCCGGATCGGAAAGCGTTCGCTGTGTCGTCCGTTCTACGACTGGAGGAGGTCGGTGCAAGATTTGGTGACGGCACACCTGAAAAGGCATCATTTTTTTAGCGGTTGAATCTCTTCCGTGGCAGGAGAGCGTTACGTTTCGTAGCTTACAGTTCCGACGGTTTGGTTCGCCGGCAAATGTGAAGGGCTATGGGGCCTTTTTTGACCTTTTTGAAAACGGCGACGGCTTCGGTATGAGTTAGGTCGTGACACACTTGTCCGTTCACGGCCAGGATTTCATCACCTGAAAAATAAAGCAAAACGCGCTCGGCATCTTTCGTGTGGATTCCCCTGGAACATTGCAAGTGAAAGAATTTAAAATTTTCTGATCCATTAACAAGCCGAGGGACTCAAACTTGGGTGACTCAAACCGCTTTTGCGGCATCTTCCAGCCACGAATTTGTCCAGCGTTGGAAGTGAGGCAACGACAAATTGAAAGCGGTGAAAGCAAAGATGTTTTCATTTTTGCAGAGTTTTTTATTGCAAAATTAAGCGAGAAAGCGCGTGTTGTGCTGCGGGATTCTCTCCGAGGGGATTCAGATTTTCCGACGAAGCTGTTTGCGCTGAAAACGGAAACAAACCTTCTCGTAGCCTTCCATCTTCGGCGGCCTGTCCGTTTTCGAGAATTTTCTTTATGAATATCCCGAGAGCTCCCTTAGGAGAATCCTTTCCTCCTACGATGGTGAATCCTAAACTCTTTCTTCCCGGTCCCTTCTCGTAAATAATCGTATAGAAGGAGCACGTAGTGGATCTCGGTCTTCTGGGGAGGGTGCACAAATTACCGTTGAGGAACGTCCCAAATCCTCTTTTTCCTCTTGGACCAATGGAAACCGGACTGGATTCGGGCAAACTCAAATTTTTCTCGCTGTCGTCGTTCCCATTCCAGATATCCTTGCTCGCAAAAATGTTTAGCTTGGGAGACGAGAAGGTAAAGTGCTTGAACTTCGGCAGTTCATCTTCCACGGATGAGGTGCGTCCCTCGAGCCTGACCTTCGCGGACGCTGACGGTGGAGGCAGCGATTTGACCCTGCTGCAGTCCCTTTGGAAAATCTGAACATTCTCGTAATCCACCGAACTTTCTTTCATTTTATTTTCTTTGCTCTTTGTCAGGTCTTCTTGAACGGTGACTGGTCGAGCGATAACGATGTCCACTTCCGTCAGACCGCTTCGAAGCACTTCTCTGGCGGCTAACATCGAAAGTCCCCGGAGGCGACGTCCGTTTACGTTCACTATTTCATCGCCCACTTTCAAATTGTTGTCCCTTAAAAGCAAAAAAGTCGCGTTAATGGCATCCGAGACATCATTTTCGTTCGGTCGGGGCAGCAGGCTTCGAGTCGATTTAAAGCGCCCAAAAGGTAAATTAATTTTTACGAAATCATAACGATAATTAATTTTAACAGAAGGATTCGTTCAAAAAATACAGCCACCGACCTGTCTGCCAGCCCTTCCGGTACGATGTGTGCGATCAGGTAGCCGGGCGCGCCCTGATCCACCAGTTTCGTTTTGGCTATGAAAATTCCCAGCTCTTCGGCGGGGTAACCCCGAAAAAGCTTCACTACCTTAAACACTTTTCTGCTGCTTAAATGCAAAGTTGCGTCGAAAGGTTCTTCCGTCGCCGACAGCCCGTGCGCGTTCTCCCTCACCACCTCTTTCGGCAACCTTTCGGAATTGGTCAAGCACTCACTTTGGAATCCAAAACTATCTGCCCGATCCGACGGGGATGGTCGTCCGCCAGGTCTTTCCTTCTTCGGACCGCTGTCCGAAGCCTTGCAGCGACTCGGTTCGTTCGGGCAAAACTCTCGCCAACTGCCCTTAGTTTCTGCGCGGTTGTCGTCGGAGCGGCGTCTCTTTTGCTCTCCGATTCCGGTCCTCCAAGAGGAATCCTCGCTGCTCGCGGAATCCAGAATGGAGCCGTTGCACGCGGAATCGTTGTCGATTATTCCGCTGTCGCCGTCTTCGCCTCCGGACAGTAAGGAGACGTTCGCCAAAAGAGCTTCGTCGTCCCGGCGATCCGCTTCGTTCCTGGAGGAACTTTGGTTGTGGAATTCGTCCAGATCCGAAAGGGCTCCGAAAGAAAAGCTCCGGAGTTTTTTCTTGTTCTTCTCAACCTTTCCTGCTTTGGTTTCCGCACCTTTGTATAACTTGGCTAAGATTTTGTTAGTTGCACATTTTAAAACTCTGTCCGAAATAGCTTTGAATTTCGCACTCTGATTTAAACTCCAATTCCTCATGGCGAAGTCTGCAGCGTCCGCTCTCCTCTGCAAATTCAGCTTCGCCTGGCAGGTTTCGATTAAGGACGAGTGCGAAATTTTCACTTCTCCATTTTTACAGGTTTGTTCTGGTTTTTTGTTGTCGCGATCGCTTTTATTTTTTTTAATCCTATTCCATTCGTTTTCCGAAAGCGAGGATTCTGCGTCTCTGGAGGCGCTGCTCTTGAAGCAGTTGCCGTGGTCCTCGTTCGCGTCCTCCTTGCACGACCGAGAGCACGTATCGGAAGACTGAAAGCACGACAGCTTTGTGGCTAGCAAAGGATTTCTTTTCTCCCTGAGAAAAGCTTCTTTTTTTGAAGGTCGGCTTCTCTCCTGGATAAAGTACGGCGCAGATCCGCTTGTCCACTGTCCCCGCGGCTGCTTCTGCACCGGAACCAACGCCTGCTTCGTGTTTTCCCTTCCGCCGTCGTCGGCGCTGATTTGCCTTTGCCACGATTTGGCGGCATCTGAAACGCAAATTACGCAACTTTAATTTCTTAAAAAGTTGCACGTCCGCGAAATGTCGCCGTAAAATGCGGTCTTCGATCTCTCTCTGCTCATAAGGAAAAATGATTCGGAAAAACAATAAATGTTTTCGGGTCACCGAGGTCGTTTTGGAGAGACAAAACATTTCTGTGCGGCATCGAGACCATCCTGCCGCAGAAGATCGGCGGTACCGTTTCTCGAATTCCCAGACTGGACCCAGTCGAGGTGGTCGCACTCGGCGCTTCCGGCGTCAGCGTGAGGGCTCGTCTCCCGTCTCGGCGCACTCCGGCTCAGAAGCCCTGGAGAAGAGCATTTTCCCGGCCAGCGCATCTCTCCCTGGGGACTCCTGGAACGGAAGGCAAAATCTGAGAAGAAATCCGGCAAAAGGCTCCTCCGCGGCACCGGCGAACGAATCTTCCTCCGACTCCGGCGACGTGCGGAGCGAACGGCCTTGAACCTGAAGAGATACGTCTTTGGCAAGGCCTCGCAAGGACCGACGCGCATTCCTCGGATGCTTCGCGGTTCCGACCGGCGACCGAGCCGCGTTTCGTCTCCGGGAGAAGGGAACGGGGGCGGGTCGTGCGCGCGCCTCGCTTCGCGCGGAGCGCACAACGGAAAAGCGTTTCCGCAATCGAAAAGCGGGAAATCGAACTTCCGCTCGATCGAGTGGTGAAAATTCAGATTCGAAAAGGTTTTGATATTTTCGAGAGCTCGAATCTCTTTCAACGATTTTTCTTGGTGGTTTCAAGCTCGAAAAGCGTTATTCGAACGGCGTGCGGGGCGTTTTCCGGCGTCCTGGAACGCGAGACCTTCCCCCGGAGTCCGGTGCGGGCTATTGTTCGCCGTGTGACGGAATGTGTGACGGAGCAGCACGCATGCCGAGGAATAGGCAATAAAGAAATTTGTACTTGAAATAAACCCAAAGCTTCCACAGTACGCTTTCTCTCGACTGTCACTGTTTATGGCAGCTCGCAATTCATTTATTTTGTCGTTTTGCATGTCGCGTGATTATTTGAAGTCGTCAAATACGGTATTTCAATGTAAATATTTAATTTTAATTTGCCAGAAGTATTAAAGTTCTACCGAAAAGTTCTAAAAGATACTCTGATCGACTCACGATGAATCATCCAACATCACTAGTGAAAGATCTTAAATCTTCTTATTGTTACTCACGAGCCTCTTCTTTTAGAGGTGACTAACCGGTTGTTTCCATGAGAAGCAGGGCCAGAATATCCAGAATCTTAGTTTTTGAGATTCCTTCTTTTTTATTAATTACGCCCGAATCAAGTGAATTTCGGAAAAGAAATTGACCAAAATTACGAAAGCCGGATGGTAATTCCAAAACGACGCACTTTCCTTATAACAGGTCTCCGGCGCTTATTGTTATTCAGGCTTTTTGTCATGAAAAAGGACGGTGCACGCTTAGCTTTGAGCTTCCGCGGTTCCCGGCCGCAGAAGTTCCACCTCTGTTGCAAACTCCTTTGCCTGGTTCACGAAACGGTAAACGATTCGCATTTTAGTGTTGGTTATGAAACAACCAGCCGCATTCCGGATCACCTACCTAGATATTCGATCTCTTCAATGCGAAGAACAGCTCGTCGAACAGAACAGCCATGGTTCACCCCATCCGTGGATAGTGCAACTGTATCTGGGTGAAAAACGAAGTTCTGTCAGTGAATTTCACAAAATAAAGCGGTGAATCAAACCCAATAAAAGCTCCACACCTCACCCAGTACCGAGGCAGACTACCTCGCGAGTATCTGCCTGCCACTTGCACGTCTTGAATCTCTATATTTACCTTACGAAAAGAAGGTCGAGCGGTTCGAAAGTTATCACGATCTTTCTGTGGACCGTTAAAAAAACTGCACTTCGTATGCATTTTCATTGCAACCTTCGTCGAATTTACGTTGTTCCAAATTTCGTTGCTGGCAAGTGAAGAGGTGAACCCCGACGGCAGAAATAGAATCCGTGTCATTTTATAAATTTCCCTTTCCGCATTCCGCAATATAACTGAGGTAAGGGAAATCGGAGTCGTTCGTCTTCTGCTTTATTAATCTTCACTATTTGGGGCAACGGGATTTTGCGTCTCATCACTGGACGGCTCGGTGTTTGTCACTGGGTTCACTGCATTGACCGTAAAATACATTTATCGAAGAAAAAAACGATATTGAAATACATGTACGATGACTTTACGAACGTTATTGAGAAGAAGACGTAACAAAAACGGCGATTAATTAAATATTAATTTTTTTTTCTGGGACAGGCATTTTATTGAAATAAATTTTAAACACATTGAATTTTAGATACTATGGATTTCGTAAAACTGTTTTAATAATTAACGTGAATGAAAATCTTTTTATATCGACCGTCTGTTGCATTTCTCTTTTTCAATAACGTTTTATTTTTTCTTATAATACTTAACAATTATTTGATAAGTAAATGGTTTTTTTTTTAAACTAATGAGTTCGATATTATTTTCTTTTCTTTGATTCTTATGAAATCGCGAAGTCACAAAATGTTTTAAGCAACTTCAGATGGATTTGAAAATGAGACAAATTTATCAAGAAAGAGAAATAATTATTGTTATTGAGAAGAAAAATATATTTAGAGTTTTGGGAAAAGCCTAGAAACATGAGGCAATGAAATGTGTAAAAGCAAAAGTGGTATTATGCGATCTTTAGAACAGTTGAAAAATACATAAAAATAAGCCTACTGTAGCCTAATAGCTGTGTTTCAAACAGGTGTGGCACCTAATTAAATGAATAGACTGCTTATTCGAAGAAGTAACATGAATAACCAAACGTCACATTAATAAAGGCATACCGAGTAACAGAGTAATGTATTTCAATGGTTCCGCTCGAAAATATTTATATCGGAGGTTGGAAAATATTAAAAAAAATTTAAATGAAAGACCTTATTTGAATTTAAAACAAATCAGTCAGCTAAAGGTACTAGTGATTATTGTTGCGTGATCACAATTAGCGATCAAAGCCGCGGAAGCTTACATACTACTGGTTATATTTACTATAAAACGATCTGGAAAACTGAAAAAGTTAATGATCTAACATTATATGTACAAAAAAATATGGATTTAAATTAATAGAAAAATTTATTCTATATTTTTGCATGGAGAAAAAGAAGAAATAAAGATGGTTGAAATTAAGGAATTTAAACCCGTTTCCATAGATTAAATAAATATTAATTATATCGTGGAATTAGGTACATGCCGCATGCATAGAGTAAAACTGACGATATTAAGAGAATTTTTGTGTCACTTGCAGTAACTATACACTTAATTACAGTCAAATTGTCCATTTTGGTCGGAATCTAATAGTTCCAGAAGAAATCAGACGTGATGGAGCATACTAATTTTGATGCCGGTCAAACTGTTGGACAAATGTGCGTCATAACTTCAAATATTATCTGTATTTAGAAGATTCAATATTTAAATCACGATTTATAAATATTTTAGGAAAAATATGTTAATTAATACAATAACATCTTAATATGTATTCTAATATTTCATCAAATCAAAAGAATTTTTTTTAATATGTTTTCATGAAATAAATTCGATATTTTGTATACGTATCTGTGAAATTTTGCATGTAAAAATATTTTTCATGCGAAGATTTTCGTTGAAAACAGTTTTAATATCTGATGAGGTTTGGATAGATTTGAACTTTAAAATTAAAGCTTCAATGCTTTATTAAGTAAAGCTTCATTATTTCAATTTTTAGCTTATGTTGTCAATGTGGAATTCTTATCACTCCAAATCCTGCCAACATGTGTGTGGCTTGTCTCAGAACTGTGGTCGATATAACAGAAGGAATTCCAAAACAAATGACAATTTATTTCTGCAAAGGATGTGAAAGGTGAGAGCATGCATTTTTAATTTTAAAAAAATTTAATTCATAACTAGTTATCAGAAAATTTTTTTATGTTGATTTATCATTAATAACTATTAATGGCTAATGTGTTTGGCTTATAGATATTTGAACCCACCAGGAGAATGGGTTCATTGTGCATTGGAATCAAGAGAGATGTTGTCATTTTGTTTGAAGAAATTAAAAGGTTTAAACAGATTAAAATTAGTTGATGCAGGTTTTGTTTGGACTGAACCACATTCAAAGAGAATTAAGGTTTATATTTTCCTCATTTGAAGTTTATTTCAAATTACTTTTAATATAAGAATATAAATGATAGTAATTTTACTAATTAATAACATATAAAAATATTTCTAGGTGAAACTTACAGTCCATGGAGAAGTAATGGATGGTGCTGTATTGCAACAAGTGTTCATTGTGGAGTTCATTGTTGCTAATCAAATGTGTGCTGATTGCCATAGAATAGAAGCTCAAGATTACTGGTCTTCATTAGTTCAAGTAAGGCAGAAGTGTGACAATAAAAAAACCTTTTTCTATCTTGAACAGCTTATTTTGAAACATAAAGCACATGAAAACACACTAGGAATAAAACCTGTACATGGTAAATAATTATATTGGCAATTTTACAATTTAAAGTACAAAATTTTTGGCACAAATCTCTTAAAATTCTTTATTTCAGAGGGACTGGACTTCTTTTATTCAACAGAAGCCCAAGCACGTAAAATGGTAGACTTTGTCACTAATGTTTTGCCCTGTAAAATGCAACAGTCAAAGAGGCTAATTTCACATGATATTCATTCAAATATATTTCACTACAAATTTACTTGGAGGTAAATACTGTAAATTTTAATGAATCACAATTAATGAATTTGAATCTGAAGACTATTTATTTATTATTCATGATATGTAACAGCATTTTTAAAAATTTTTACAATTTAAAATATCTTTAATTAGAATTATTAGGTATTCCAACATAAAATTTTATGTGTAACATCATTAATAAAGACAAATGATTTTCACTGTATTATCTATAGTGAATATATAACAGAAACATAAAGTAAACTGAATTATAGCAGCATTTTATTAATAATTAGTTTAAAAAAAAGTTTCTGCTATCAAATATTGTTTACAATTCATGATAAAAATTTTTTGTAGGGGATATGCATCAAGATTATTGATTCTGAATAAAATCCAAACAAGTTAATCTTTAAAATAAAATTCTTTGCTTGGGGAAATTTATATTCTGATGTTATAAAAATATTAATGTCATGGTATTATTATATTGAAGAATTAATTTGATCTTCAATACTATTTTTCATTTTTTTTTCACAGTGTAGAAATTGTACCTCTATCTAAAGATAGTTTGGTTTGCCTTCCTAAAAAGTTGGCCCAGCAATTTGGTGGAATTAATTCACTTTGCTTGGTGTCTAGAATTACAAATGCTATTCACCTCATTCATCCTGCTACATCTCAGAGTAAGTAGTACAATTTATTTATTCATGTTTTTGTATTGGACTATATTACAGGTTTTCTAAAATGTTCATATAATTAAAAACGTTTGAAATAAAAAAGAATTAATTTTCTAATCTATTATTGCTTTTATTAAGTTAATTATAGCAGTATATAAATTGAGGATTTTTAATCCTCATTACACCTATCTATTTACTTTTTATATAAATATGAATAATATATATAATTGTATATTTTAAATATATATTTATAAATAATATGAGAGATATATAAAATGTTTTATTCATGATAAATAGGCGGAAAAATTGTTTTCGGATTCCTTTCAGCTTAAACAACAAATTTTTTAACCTTGAAAAGCGCAATCCTATATAAAGGTTAAACTTTCTTATCGTTATGATATAATTTAACCAATGTTTAATTTCGAAGTTAAATAATATACATTAGAACCCATGAAAATAATTGTTAACGCATTTATGAAAGATATCATCCAATTGAGCTTTGTCAACTTATTCATATTTGTACAATAACCTTCGGGAAATAAGCTATCATCGTCACTTCCAAATTCATCTAGCAAATTTCTCAGTTTAATTATTGCTGGTACAATGTAGCATATAGTTATGAGTTCAACAAAAAATGTTGTACATTTTACTAGAACCTGAAATTGAATTAATTTGTTTATGACGATTAAACCATGTTGTTTTCATTCATTGGGCAGCATTTTATAAATATATGGTTTTAATAAATGTTAAGAATTTAACATTTTACTCTGTTTTAAATTTTTAAATTAGGATCCTTATGAATTATGAATATATTTTTAATTTTTGACAGTATTTTAAAGCTAACAAACCTGAAGAAATAAGGATAAAGTCCAAGATGTACAAGATGTTATGCAGTTGTTTGCCAGAAAAGAATAAAGTGTAAGAGCGCTGAGAAAAACACAAATTGCAAAATATTTAGGAAGTATTAAATTATCCACAATTATGAATGCTTCGCGTGATAGAGCTGACTGTAGTATAACACCTGAGAAAAAAATAAATTTCAATTAACTGGGAAATTTTTTGTCTTTATTTATATCATCTAGATGCGGAAGTCGACTTTTATCAAGAGAAAGATAGCTTAAAAAACTTATTTCTTAAAAAGAAAAATTAGGCCTAAAATAGAGATACCTCTTATTATGCTCATCCATAGCACAGTGCCGTAATGAAAAGCAAAAGTGCTAAGATATAACATGTTAAGAAAAAATTTTACTCTGGGACTTCGCTTTGAATTGCAAAGATTCGCGCTGATCAAATATGCCACCATAATTATACCAACTAAAAGAACCATATTTCCTGGATGGGTTAGATAAATCACAGGGATTTCCTTCATATCCTGAAAAAATGAAAATTTATAATTTTGTGCTGCCCCAATATATCAAAATTTTTAATGTTCGACTGTAGAATCTGTAAATGTCATTTGTGTGATTCAGATAATATTTACATATTTACTAAGAGTTTTAATGCTTAAAAGATTTAATGCAAATTATTGCTGCATAAAGAACTTAAATATATATTTAAATTCCACTTCTATTATTAGATATATGTACATTTTATGTTATATGTGACGTAATTGTGCAATAGTAACCGTAATGCCAAGTAGTGTAATTAATATAAAAAAAGTTTACAATTATAGTATAAACAGACTAGTATAAAACTTTAAAAAAAAATAGATATGCTGTGAATTCCGCTCCGATGAGTCAAGGGATTGATGAACAATACATCCAAATATATTGATTTAAATAACTAATTAACAAAATGTTATAAAACAGAAAAATACCTTCACGTATATTTTATGTTACTGTAAAAAGAATGATTGGTGAAAAGTACTGGATCACTGCTATACCTCCAATTTTTCAATACGTAAATTTATATAATTTTTTACTTACATTGAAATTTATCATAAAAAAACTTAATGAAATTTTCTTATTTTTGAACAATAAGTTCTTTGTGGAGACATTCGTTAATAAAGGGCGAAGATAATATGTGTTTGTTAGTATTAATTTTCTGGTATGTTTGGATGAGCATTAATACAGGCATCTTCCTCGAGATAGTATTGTTCATCTACCAGGCGGTACGCCGTTTATCATTGTTTTCTCACGATATTTTGCAACTTTAGCGTTTATCGTGCATTCTAAAACTTGTACAGTTCTCTTAATACGGTGAAGCACATTAAAGTCTTTAGTTTTTGTTGTAATATACATGAAAGTAAGTTTTTACTTGTATACTTATTATACAAAGTTACTGTACCCATACTCCAATTCACGCTAATAATATTCATGTCCTAATATAAAAGATTCACAAGTCTAGACATAAAAGTGACTTTTTTAATTTATTGGGCATGTGCTGTTAAATTGAATCCACTGAATTTTTACCTGATGAGCTTCGCTTCCTGTAGTAAAAACTAGTTCTTGGCATTGAAATTTATCTAGCAAATTAATTAATTGAACAGCGTTTAATTTTTTCAAATCTTTAGATGATCCCATAATGTTAACTTTCATATTGGTTAAGTTCACTCTGCACGAAACCCGATCCTAAAAAAGATTACTCATGTGATAGTTTCACAATGGAAAGAATGGGTTTTGATTGGGATAAATCTGAATTTTAAGTTGCAGCTTTCTTATGTAAGGTGTTCAATAAATTCTTACGCGTTTCCCTAAATAGAAAATAATTGATTAAGTGTGATTTGGATTGTAGACAGGACAATAAAAGACGGTACCAAAAATTTCAAAAATTGCAAATAAAAAAAAACCAGCCATAAAATTTTAATATAAATAGCGTAGCTCAAAATTTTAAATGGAAATGGGAATTATCATACCCTGCAATGTCCCAATCGAATCGTTTCACTGGACGTTGATAAATATTGTATAACAATGTATGAGATAATGTCGATTTCAGTTTAATGGTGAATTGCAGAAAATGTACCGCAAAAATGTTTATACTGGTCTGAGAGTTAACCATAGATAATTTAAGCCCTAATTAATATGTGCCGTTTTTTATTGGCGCATTCATTGTCAGCAGATCTTTTTTAGTTACAAACCTCACATGGAATATCTCCATTTGAATCGCAGTCGCAGGAGTCATGAGATTTTTCACCTAAATCTGCTTTTCCGCAAATATCTTTCGACAACTTTCCTTTCATTTTTTTTTCCTTCTCAATTTTCTCTTTGATTTTTCGTAGACAGATCTTCGATTTTTCCTTTGCATCTGCCAATGCAGATATTTGCGATGCAATTTTCTTGGTGGCTGCCTGGCAGGGATCTTCACTGAAATCGCTTATCGAGTTAGTGATACCCGCACATGGGTCATCCTCTTCTGAGGTGTCCCGATACTTGGCGCAGATGTCTTCAATCCGGGCTCCGCAAGGCAGCATCGAGTTTCTCTCATTTTGAGCCATCTTCGAGCCACATGAAGACTCTCTTGCCATTTTGAACGAATCCGTCGCGTTGCATTTGATTCTGTTCAGGTTTTCCCAGCATTCCGCTATCATTTCCCGAATTTTTATGGTTTCCTCGTCGTTCTTTGAATTCGTCTTCTGAATCATATTAATTTTATTCCCTATTTTTACTTGATCTTCCTCAAGTTCTGATATTTTATCATCCATTCCAGCCGATCAAAACACTGCGAAATAAGCTAAGTTTATTTATAATTACGGCAAGAATTAAACCTAATCTCTTTATTCAAAGTATTTTTTCGATATGGTAGTAGGAAAATTAGAAGGTTAAGATATTCTCTCCGTATTTCAGCAGTCATATTGAAACTTTTTAGGCCAGTCAGTTTAATTGCCGAATAACTTTTGCTACAGAATACTTCAATTTTTCAATCTGGATGGTTCCTTAAATAAAGTAATTCGCAGGTTCTTTTCAATCGATTAAGTTTCACTAATTCTTTTTCGAAATGTGTCACACTAGATAGAATCTTTAAATGTTAATTTTCCTATTACATTTAAATGCTTGAATTGAATAAAGCATTTTCAAGCAGCTTCTTGATCACAATTTTGTTTGGAAAGCGTACTTACACTATGATTAAACCTGGTTTCACTATTTTTTGACGGATTTATAAGCTAGTTAAAAATTTTTTTTTCATAAGGTGAAAATAGGCAGCATCTAATATTTGCTTTTGCAAACATTAAAAAAAAGTCACAATAAATTTAAAAAGTGAAAAAAATCTTTTCATGAAAAATTAAACTTAAATTAAGCTCTTAGAGGCAGTGACTGCCAATTTTGTTTATTTTGGATGCCGGATGATTTTCATCATCTCTTCAAGCAGAAAATTCTTTGAGATTTTTCGAACGAAACGATTTTTACAGTGTCCCGAAATTTTTTTTCAAAAAAGATTGCATAAAAAAATAGTTCCATAACAAAAAACATTTCTCTTCGTAATTGATATATCTGAAATTCCTTTAAATGTAAGATTCCAGTAAATTTAATTTTATAAAAAAATAATATATTTATATTTTAACGGTACTTTTTAAATTCATTTTCAACTATCTGTTCCGGCCGATTTCATTAGAGAATTACGTTTATTCTAGTATTATGAGATCAAAGTACCAAGCATCCGTTTTCTTATTTATCTTAAGGTTCTCAAAAAGTTATGTCTGTAAAGTATTCATGTATGATTTCTATATAATGGATTTTAATGGTATTTATCTAGTATGAACAAATGTTTTTTACATGTAAAAAAATTAGTGTTATTCTAATATTAAATTTGAAGTTTAAAAAAGGGCTTTTCCTTTCTTGAAGGGTTTTGTTTTTGCCTATTCATAGCTAAACTTAAATTTTTCATACAACGGTTTAAAGTGGAAAGTAAATATCATTCCTGTTGTTTTTCAGTTGCAGAAATTACCAGTACTGTGTTTTGGAGGAATCAGTTCAATGCCATTTGCTTGCCTTCTCAGCTAATAGAATATGTTGTACTCAATTTGGAAGTACACCGTGAGGGAGAGCAAAGGAAATTTAAAGGTCAAGGTGCTATCTCTCATAAGGTATTCTGTATTCTCAAATTAAATTAGTTTTGAAAATTCTAATTTTCGTTTTTCATCGAGAATAAAAAATAATTAGTTGTTAAAACAATTTTGAATTTTTTCTAGCATTTGGTCTGCGATGTTTGGGTTGTAAAAGCTTCGGAATTGGGAATTAATAATAATCAGATCCATACACGAAGCCATCTGGGTAATATATTGAAACCAGGAGATTCTGTTCTCGGGTAATTGTGACCAATATAAATAATTCTGCCAAGCTTTCTTCAATATGGTTATCGGTTTTTAAAAGTAAATTTAACTATGAAAGTATATAATGTTAATATTTTAAAAGTTTAATAAAATAAAATATTTTAAAAGTTTAATAATAAAAATTATATTTTAATATGTATTAAAAGTATATATTTAATAAGTATTTAAAAGGCCAATAAAAAATTTATTTAATGAAAATTGGTTTTTGATAGATATATTCTTGGCACGTTGCATTAGCAGTATAGCGAGATATCAACTTTTGTATAAATGTAACCAAACCTTAAATCCAGACATAGAATATTTCTTCCAATATAGACGAATTATTGATAAAAGACCGAAATAAAATTTGATCTAATTTTTCAGTTATGCTTTAACCGATCTTAATGTGAACGATTGCAATTTTGAAAAACTTAAAGATGATGATATACCTGATGTGATTTTGGTGAAGAAGTTCTATGGTGAAAAATCGACCAGAAAGCGAATAAGAAATTGGAAACTGAAACACCTCAATGAGGAAACTACAAATTTAAATAAGATTTCTGAGTAAGTGAAATTAAGATTAGACAGTGTTTATAAACAAATGTTTGATTAAATTAAATACGTGAATATTGACATTTATTAGTAATTTAAAATTATGGGAAATCATTTATAGGCATGACTTCGAAGAGTTTCTTGAAGATCTGGAAGAAGATCCGACATACAGGCAACATGTTAATATTTATAGAGATAAAAATGTAGAAAATACAATTCCAGTTACTGTCGATGATTTGGAAGACCCTACTTTTCCGAGAATAACGCTGGCCGAAATGATGGAAGATCTTCAACTTGATGAAATGTGTGAATAAAGTCGTGTTAGTTAAAATATATTGAATTCCACATGAAATTCGTTAATAATGTAGTAAATGACGGAATTCTGATTTCAGTACAATATATTTTATTGTACTGAATTTATATTACATTTTTTATTATAATATTTATATTATATTTTCCGTTTTCTGAAACTGGAAAATATTTGCTGAAGATTAACATTAAATTTTTAATAATTTAACTAGTCAGTTAATCGGAAAATTGACACTTTCTGTAAATAAAGATCTCATAGCATTTAATATTAAATTTACTTTTAGTTAAAAAAAAAATTTGAAATTTTATTCTTACATTAATTTTTTTACATTTAAAATGATCCTAAACAATGCTAATGACGGTTGCGAATTTAAAAAAAGATCAAATGTATAATCTTGATGAAATTCCATAATGATACATTTGCAAGCCAAATTTGTTTCAGTTTTTCATTTGATCGTTAAAACTTTACAGCAAGCACATTCAGCCGGAAAACATTTAGTTTTTTCCATTATTTTTTTTCAATATGTATATATCGTGGTTGGCATAGGCATGTGGAAAAGCATGTGTTTCGATTAAAAAGCGGATAAAAAAACGTCAATGATCAAATGCTGATTTTTTTTGACTTCTTTTGAACTAATATCTATGAACTCTCAATTCCAAAGCAGCCAAGATATTTTTTTAAAACAAACAAACACAGATTCATTTTGTTCGTAATTTAAATATAGAGACAAAAGCTAATGTTCCTTTCTTCTAGCGATAATGATAAAATTTCTTGGTGATACTTCGGGTTCAAAAATTGCCTCTAATTTGCATTCATAACCTGAAATGATAGAATGACTTTTTCAATGCGATAAGAAAGGTACTTTTAAAAATAATACAAATTTATAATGTGGACTTTTTTTAATAAATGACCATAATAAAAAAGATATATTTTTCGTTAATGCTCTTTTTTGAAACCTTATTATTTATTAGTTTAAGCAAAGCATTCTAAATAAATTTTTTAATTCCTATTTTACTGTTATAAAAATAAAAAAACATTTTGAATGGGAATGTCAAGTTCGTAATCTCTTTGAAAAGTAAAAATTAAGAAGTGATAAATATTTCTGCTTATTTTTCCAGCGACAAAAATACGGACAGTGCCCAGATATTAATTAAACAGCATTACCTTCTTCTATAAGAAAAAGCAATCTGTCTGTCAATATTAAAGTTTCAACTAGTGGTGCAAGAATTAAACGTATTGAATAATAAAATACTACATTCTTCCATTGCGAAAGACATTTCAATGTATCTTCCGAACACAAATCTTCTTCAGGAATTAAAAGTTGTTGCTTTTTTAAAGCATTTTCACAATATCTACAATAAGAAAAAAAAAGTTATGTGAGTTTCTTTTGTAAAGTCAAGAAAAAAAATTTGAAAATTTAAGTGGCTGTTCGACGGAAAGAGTTAGGAAGATAAATAAAACATAAAAATTGAACCTACAATTGAAAAGTTAATTTCGGGCCATGTTTCACATTATTCATCGCAGTTCTACGGATATTCGGCCAATTCTTAACTATAATGCGTTCCAAAGCAGCTCTATAACAATGAATCTTAAGGTGTTCGTAATCGCTCATCTGCAGTCGCTGAGAGTAATTTTCCAAAGCATGACAAGCAAGGGCTCTTGCTTCATAACTGACGTGCATTTTTTTTTTCTGGCAGAAACCGCTAACTGGAAAACCATTTTCGCCTGAAGATTGACTAAAATAAACAAATCTTAAGATTTTTCACTTGAGGTTAGGACTTTTTATATTATTTTATTTATTATAAGTTTTATTAAAATGATAATTAAATTTTTTTTGGATTGAGCTCTCAGAACTTCGTTAAGGCGGTAAATATGTTATCGTATAAACATTTTACATATTTTGAACGAAAGCTAGCAATAACAAAGTTCTGATTACAATTTGCTAAATTAGTAATCGCAATTGCCATTATTGTTAGCTTAATATCAGTTTGAATTTCGTCTTCAAATATATTTAAGTATATTACTGACTTTAAATGTCTTTTTTCCGTAAAAAAGAATTAAGAACGGGTTTTCTACAACTGAACTCCATGATGCATTTCTCGGGTGTTAAGGAAACTTTCGCCCTCGGTTTTATTAGCTACCTGTGTGAATATAAAAATTCCCTATCAGTTGATAGTGTTCAGTATGTTATTCAGCATTCGGCTGGGTTCAACAATGCTGATTTCAAGCTTTTAAACACGAACACATATTTTTAAAATATAAGAAATCATATCCGAAACAGTTATGCCTTGATGATTACCCCTGATTATTCGGCAAAGATTTGGTCTCTGAAGATTTTTACTTCGACTTTGAATATCTAATTGATACAAGTTATACTAGTAATATATTTTTTGAGTTTCACAATTAAACTCGAATTTTTCTAGACAACTGCTTTTTTTCTGACGATAGAATGCTGTAGATTATTAAATATATAAATAAACTGCTATTCTCGAATTAAACAAAATAGCAAAAGACTATTATATTCATGATTTTTTATGCTATTTAGGTAAATTTCAAATACTAAAACAAGTTTACTTTCTTATGAAATGCATTATTTACTTTTTAAATGAAGAATGCTACATTTCTTTTCAGTTTAATAAGAAAAAATCTTGGCAATTATATTATGTAAAATAATTTACATAAAAGAGAAAAATTTTATTTTTACAACTCCCAATCTGTTATGGAGTTATATAAGAAACATTATGTACTTTAATGATATTTAGGAGTATTCTTTAAAACAAATTAGAATAAATATTCTAGATAATAACCTTATAGCTGTTATTTTGTGGTAACAACAACCAACAATGCTTATGAATTTTATGTCTTCACAATGAATAAATAATTTCATCAATTTTAAAGCAAGATTGCCACAAGGATGTAGACCAACAATACCAAATTTGACATTTTCCTTTACATTGCAAGCCTTTCTTATGAACTGAAAATGAAATTAATAATTGTATTAGAAAAATATAATTTTGAAAAATGTTTGTCTCTAAATATTAAAATAATTACCTGCAAAAAAGCATCTGATGACAAATCATCAGTAATGCTCTTTTGAACATGTATAGGTCTTTTACTTTTAAACATTTCAATTTCTTCTGCAGATAGATATTTGCATATTGTTGTTTCCAATTCTAAATCTAGCTTTCTAAGATTTAAAAAGAAATTACACAACAAAAAGATATTGTTTTGATGTATATGAATGATATTTGTTTATGAAGAACATAAACAATAAGAAGTCAAGAATAAAAGTGAGAGAACCCACCTTGCTTCTTTACAGAAAGCAGCTTGACTTTCAATGGATATTACATTTAACCCAAAACCATAACTACAGATTCTAGACAAATGACCAAGTCCAGATCCTACATCAACAATATAATTAAGTTGCAAAGATTTTGCAGTTTCTGCTGCCATTTGGGCCACCTTGAATATTTCACATCTTTTTTTTGGTTTAACACATTTCACAAATATATTTTTAAATTTTGGATTAGAAATTGGAAAAAATTTTATGTAATCATCATTAATCAAATTGTCTGATGAACAATTCTTCTTTCCTTCATTTACAGTTACATTGTCTGTTACTAATTCTTCTTCATATTCAGAAGGGTAGGAGATTGAATTGCCTTTTGATGGCCTGCGTGATAAACTTAAATGTTTTACGAGAAAGCGCAAAACTATTAAAGATAAAGGCCAAACGCCGTTGGGTCCCCGACCTTCAATATCAACAAAAAAACCTAATTCTTCTACAGACAAATCCTTAAAGTAATTCGTCCAACATTTGGGCAAATTTTCAAAGTGGTTTTCCACGAAGAAGTCCTGGAAGAAAATGAAAGAATGAAATATCAATTAATATTGAACATTGAAAATGATGACAATAATTAAGGAATCTAATTAAATAAATAGATTTAAAAGTAGCTGAAACAGAGCTTCGATTTTTTCATTGCGGCTACATTTAACATTAAATTATGAAAGAAGAAATGCTTCTAAAATAAGCATTTGCAAAGAACGAAATTTACTTACCAAGACATATGAGTCTAAGAGCCATGAATATTCCTTAATAATCTTGAAGCACACATCTAATCGATATTTTAAAGAAACGTCTGTTGACCTAACCGCCATATTTATTTTCGTTAAAGATTAGTGCAGGTAATATGTTGACATGGGAAGCAAATCAGCAACAGATGAAAAGCAACAAAACATTTTATATGAACTATTAATTCTGGCAGAATGGACACAAAGTTCTGATAATGTCAGTATGAGGAGTAACATATTTTAACATATTAAAATATATTTTTTTTCTAATGAAATTTTGTTTATCATTTTGAATGTTTTGACATTTAATATTAGTGTCATCATTTCGAAATATTTTTATTTACTTTGATTTTTAAGTTCTCTCTTAATTCTTTTATTAGGGATTACAAAAAGTTGCAACAAGCAGTTCTGCGTCTAATATACCTTTTTATTTAAATCCATGGAAAATTTTCTCTAAATCCAAATTAGATGGAAAAAAGTAAGTCGCTAAAAATTTTTTTAAAATCATACTTTTAACTTTATATTTCTATAAATAAGTATATGCATCACAGATTTCTGCAAACGGAATATACATGGCATTTAGCAGTTAGTAATGACGGTAAAGTGATTGGAATCCTTCAGGAATCATTGTTGGAAATAAGAACAGCTAAGGATGAATATGCATCAGTTGTTGGAAGGGCATCCAGTAAGATAATTTATATAATAGTATTAAAAACGTGAATACTGAAAGACTAAATATTTATATGAACTATATTACTTAATTTTTTAGTTCCTTGTGATCAGTATCCTCAGTTGAGAAAGTTGTCATGGAGCCCAGATAATAGTTTTCTTGCTGTAGCTAGAGATAATGGCACTATAAATGTATACAATCTTTTAGGTTGTAATACAGCTTCAATTCAACCAGTAAGAATTTATAATAATTTAGAAATTTAATGTTAATAATTTGTGAATGAATGAAACAAGAAAATTAAAAGCAAGATATTGAACATTTTTTTAATTTTTAAAATGTAATTAATCATTTTAAAGCAATAAGAGAAGCTTATTTTGAGAAACAAGTATTTTTCACTAATTTCAAAATTATATTTCATTCAAATTTTTTAAAAATTTCAGTTTTGTAAACAAAAAATTATTGAATATAACCACAATTATAGTTATTGTAAAGAAGAATTTTTTTAATTTCAGAATAAAATTTATGAAAATACTAATTCTACTACATATATTGTGCAGCCAGTTGTTGGGTTGCTATTTCTTCAGCCAAAGTTTAAGAGCACAAAATGGTAATTTTATTTCCCTATGCTACAAGTATCTTTTAAAAAAGTTATTTATGCAGTGGTTTCTCTTATTAGGTCAAATGAATTATTTGTAGTATATAACAGTGGTGAAGTTAGAAGCATTCTACTATCTTCTTTAGATGGTTGTGATTCTGAAGAAAATGCAAACTATTCTTTGGAACATTATTTTCCACAAGGAATCACATCAGTTGCCTATTTTAATTTGCAACACGTTATTATAATAGCAGGGTTTTGTAATTCAAAAGAGGTAGCTAAATATACATTTTTTTATGGAATTATTTTAGTATGTGTATATATATATATAAATATTTTTTATTAAATATGTATATTACTAACATGCATGTTCTTTTGCAAATAAATTGTATTAAACCTTTTTTTAGAGAAAACTATGTTAGGCTTAATTATTTTATTTTTTTAGCATGGAATATCAGTCTGGAGAATATTAAATGATTATCCATATTTAAAAGTGGCATTTGGTTGTGAGAAAAGTGCATATAATACAAAATCTTTTCTCAGATTTCTTCCAAATTATTCAGTAGAGATTAGCCCAAATACAGTGATCCAAATGGAAATTTCACCAAATGGAGAATTCCTTGCTTGCCTACATTACTCAGGTGATATTTCACTTTGGTATCTACCAGGAATTCATTTATACAAGCGATGGCCACTTGTCCAGCAACCAAATTATAATGAAATCAGTCCTCAAGTAAATGCAAAACACATCAAGAATGATGAATATTTCTATCCTGTAGCCATAAGTTGGTGGTCAGATAGTGTAAGTAAAATAATAATAATAATAATTGAAAAAATTTGTCATGTAATGTAAAAGTTGAAAAAAAAAATATTGGTTAAATGATAGAAATTGTTAAGGTATTTTAATGCTCAAGTTTTTCAAGCATATGAACTATCAGTTTTAATTTGAATTCTCCTAGTATAGTAATTTGTTTTTGAATAATTTTTAGGCGCTAGTAATTGCTCGAAGGTCAGGAGCTGTAAGTGTTTGTTCAATATCAGCACTAACTAATTTGCTAGGAGATTCTCCTGAATTTTTGTCACCTTCACCACAAATATCTTCAATTCATGGCATTAGATCAGCAGTTATAGCTCTGGAATGTGAAATTGAAAATAATATGAGAAACAAACCAAATGAAGATTTTCAGGTTATATATGTACTGAATTAATTTTTAATTTTTTTAAATGACAAGATTTTATTACATAATTTAAAAATTTTGAATTATTTCATTGTTCAGTTTGAGAAGAATAATACATTTTTATTATTCAGAAAAATATTTAAATTTTGTTCTGAAAAAATAATTTCTGATTGTTTAATGTAATGTGTTCTTAGAATATGGAAATTGATCAAGAAACATCAGTTTTGCAAGCAAGTTTACAAGCGGCCTTATATTCCTTTACTGATATAGAAAGGTTTGAGCCCAAAAGGAAAACTCCTCGAATAGTATTTCACAAATATAGGTTATTAGCACTTAAGCAAACAACTCCAGAAGAATTATACGCGAGGAAGGTAATTAGATTTCATAAATTACTTTTATATTTTACAGTATGAACATGTACTTTATATGGACATTATATGCGGCTATTGGCAAATAATCTGTTTTCTTAAAACTATTTACTATTCTTAAAAGTATATGAATCATAGTAGTCTTATAGGGCAAGCAGAATATCAAAAATGGTTTTTACTTTTATGTATTTTTATTTCTATTACTCCATTAATTAATATAGTTTATATGTATATCATATTTAACAGATAGATATGTCGTAATATTTTTATAAAGCCAAACCGGTCATGTCTCCATTATAATATCAGTTATTTCTTTCTAGATAGATTTGGAAGATTATGATTCAGCATTAAATTTGGCAAAGACTTACATATTAGATTGTGATTTAGTCTATCAGAAACAATGGAGATCAAGCAGTGTAACCAAAGAAAGCATATACAACTATTTGGTAAAATATCCTTGCTAATAAAAGAAGCAAATGAAAAATGCTATAGGAAAAATTATATTATTTTTCTTTTTAAAAGATTATAAAGTAAAATAATTGACTGCTTTTTTTAGGATAAAATAAGTAACATCAATTGGGTTATTAATGAATGTATTGAAAGAATTCCAGATAGCCTTAGCGCAGCAGAAGAACTCCTTCAATTTGGACTCAAAAAAACAGATTTTGACGGAGGTTTATCCTTAACTAAAGACAACGAAAAAATGGTTTCCTCTAGGAAACAACTTCTTATTTTCTTGGATAATTTAACTTTATACGAGGTAATATAATTAGGCAATCAGCAAAAGGGAATCATGTAATCATATTAATTTTTATAGTATCTTTCTACTTATGTGTAATTTTTCAGAAAATTATTGAAGATCCAGCGAAATATAATGGAACTGAATTTGATGTATTTAGAAGAAAGACAGCAATTATAAATACAGTTACATTAGCGCGGCAAGAAAAGTGGCGGGCTGTTTCCATAATGTTTACATATAAGGGAAATGATATTTTAGAACATCGTTTACCCATTCTTTCTAATTTTCCAGAAACTTTGCCTCCAGTACAATATCGCAGCTTATTGCCCGAAATAGTTGATAATGAAGTTATAGCATGGGAAATTAAACGACTACGATTCGAGGATTGGTCAGAGGACAAAAGATTCGGGTTAGTTAAATAATAATTCAAAAAACTATAGATTTGTAAGGAGAAATGTTATTTAAAATTAAATTTTTTTTATCTAGATTTGAAAGTTAATTACTTCTTATTGTGTTTTTAATAAGTGTTTTGAAAGCTTTTGTAATTTTTTTTCAGTGAAAATCATTATGATACTACTTCCGAATATATATATGAATCAGACCCATCTCTTAAACGATTTAAGACCGATAAATTAACACCTCTCTTGGTTGAAGAATGGTACAGAAGAAGAGCTTATGAAATAGAAAAGAACACAGGGCTAGTTGAATACGCGCTTTCATTTCTTAAATTAGGCAAACAAAGGAATGTTCAAGTAATTTTTAAATTTTTTAATAACTTCAAATTTTTAAGTTTATTTTTTGTTGAAATTAAAGGCAGTTAATAATTATTAGGTACATTACTGTTAACATTAATAATAATAATAATAATAATAATAATAATAATAATAATAATAATAATAATAACAATATGGAATTGAAGTAAATAACTAAAATTGAATTGTCAAATTGATAATATACTGCGCACGGCATGAAATAAATATAAAGTACGGAAAATAACTTAAGAGATCTTACATATTTTATTTATGAAAAATAGTTGACGAAATATTTCATTAATTAGATGTGATACATTTTTTCCAGAATTTGGATAAATTATTATTTGATTTAGAAACACTGCATTCTCTTGTCTATGTCATCCAGGACCAAGAAATAACATTATCAAAACTGGAAAATTTAACTCATTTGGAACAAGCTAAACTTCTACTTTCAAAAACTAATAAAAATACCTTTGTGAGCGACATAATTAATTTGTTGTTTCCTTTTGCGTTGCGTTGCGAACAACAAGGCTGTAATACATTTTTTTCTTTATTAAAAGGCATATTATTGAGTTTGAGTGAAGAGAATTTGGATGCTCCTTTACAGGTGAATCATCATTTATTTTCAATTCCAAGGATACATGAAGATAATTTTTTTTGCCGTTTTTTAAATACAATTACTTTTTTATTTGCTAATTTTAATATTATCTAGATAAAAATTCACCATTAAATACCATATTACAATTTTATTTTTCAAATTTTTTATTTTATATGTATTTCTACATAATCATTTTTTAAATTTTTGAAAATGTCATTTTCAACTTAAGATTTATGAGAAAATTTTCGAATGAAATTAAAGAAAATGGTTAAAAGAAAAGGCATGAATGACTGCCTATTTATTTATTTTCTATAATAAATAATTTAAAATTATTGTTTTATTTTCAGTTCTTTAGGCATTTAAGAGATCATAATACTCAACCCTTTCAGTTGTCTTCTATCGAGATAATTAGACTTGCATTGGACTGTTTGTACACATGCCATAAAAATAATCAAATAGATAACAATTACTTCATATTGGAATGTTTACCGGTTAGGAAAACAAAGTATGATTAAGCTTTATTAAATTTATACTATCTTATTACTTTTAACATGAATTTTCAGACTTAACTAATTGTTATATTTTGGCTGCAAAGAAATAACATAAGCTTTTATTAATATAATTTTTTTATTACTTAATGTAAGAGATTAAAAAGTATTTATTTAATAAACTGAAACATAATTAGTTTCTGTATATTAATTTATAGTTTTGAAGATTTCTCGGATATAACAATTTAAACAGTTATTTGTATGAAGAAAAAAAAAGCTAAAAATTAATTTTTTATTTTCTAATAAAACATTGTTTTGCAGCATGACTGTCGAAGAAGAAAAACTACATGATAAGCTGGACAAATTGGAAATTCATTTGGAAATATGTCACATTTTAGATCGCTATAAGATACCAAAATCATTACGGTTTGTGCTGGAAAATGAAGAAAACAAAGAAGTTGGGTTGCAACTAATGCAGGAAATGGCAAAATTCACTAAAAAGTAAAAATATCCTAATTTTCATTTTCTTTGAGGACAAAATGTAAATTTTTACTGTGTAATAATATTTGTATATTTTAGGATTGTCATTACAACGGTTGAAATATAGTAGCGATTGGCAGAAATCAATCTATAATATGTATCTTTACTTTTAAATATTATTATTATTTCTAACGTCATCTCATTATTACACTTTTATTTTAAGCAAACGTCCAAATTTTGCCACTTTTAACGCACACAATTAAATTAAGTAAATTAAATTTTAACGCACACAATAAATCCTAAGTCTAATTTTAATAATTAAATAATAAAGACTATATCAGTTGATGGGAGTCTTCTAAATTTAAATGTCTTTTAACTAAAATCAGAAATAGAAACCTCATCGAGCAAATTTTTCTTCTGCATTGAAGTTGTTCTTGAACTATTTCGTAGCTAAGTAGGACAAGACAATCCCTCTTTTAGTCGCATTTGGTCGCCATGCAAATCATACATCTGCCATTTCTTTTATTAGTATTATTTCATTGTATATTTTAAGTTAGTTCCATTTCATGAATCCAAGCTCTTTAGGACAATTTCTTCATCTATGCACATAGAGCACTGGAAAATCACGAGTTACGATTGAATTAAAACTTTCAGAGAATCCCCACACAAGGAGTTGCACATGCAATCAATATTTATTTCATAAAAACAATAGTGCATAAATAATGTTAAATATTGGTGTTATCTTTGAAAATGATTTTTTAAAAACTGGATTAAATGTATCTGTAATAAATTAAATATCTACAGGTTTTATTTTCGCTAAAAATGATTTAAGATTTGAAAATATTTTTATTGCTAGATTTTTGTTATTATTATTATTATTATTATTATTATTACATGTACATTTTGCAGTGAAACTTTTAACTTCAGTGATCTTCTTCAAGACTTAGAGCAGCTTCAGAATGGTATATTCACATGCTTGGAATCAACTTTTTGTTCTGAAGTATCTATCATTAAATTTAGTGTTTAATAAATTTTTTCGAATTGTTTTTATTTTGCTTGTTCAATTTATCGTAAAATTTATTTCAGTTGGTTGCTTTTACACAAATGACATGTGAGTGTGAAGAAATAATTTTGTCTGCAGAAGATCTTATCCAATGTAAAAAGGATAAGGAAAATAAAGTTATTTCTTATGAGAGAAGCATTCAACTTGTTCTCGAAGCAGCAAAATATCATTTCGAAAGAGCAACAAATTATGATGACATTTCTATCAAATTATCCCGGTAACTATTAATTTATAACTATATATATTTTATTGTACAACTAATCATATCTGTTACTAATACTCACCTCTAAACGTAAAATTATTCTAAAAAATCAAAAATGAAATATTTTAAAAATTATTATTACATATGAAATTTGTTATAATAACAATTAAATAGGCTTTCAATGTTTTCAGAGTGTGTTTAAATCTGATCAAGGAGCCTCATCCGCTATTGAATGAGGAATGGGATCTAATTGTTTCTCTTCAGCTTTTGGAGGATTTTGATGTTAAATTACTCCCTTTGCAAGGTTTCATTATAATTATTTTTTGAAAAACAACTTACTTATAGCTTAGATCAAGAGTATGAATAAAAATCTTAAAAAAAATCATTTTTCAGTGCGAAAATGTAACAACAAAATAAAATTGATTGAGGCCTGTCTTGAAGCAAAACCCAATGCTTATCAGTCTTGTCATAGACTCATCGAATTAGCTCATGCTCTTCGAATTTATGGTGAAGATCTGAGGAAAAGAGAAGGAGAGGTATACATTTTTATTAATTTAATGCAAAAAAATAAACCTTTTTTGAATTTTATGTTAACAAATATAATGATTATTATGAATAATTTACCATACTTGTAATTTCTGATTAAAATTCAGGTTTTCACGAAACTTAGCTATGTAAATAATGAAAAAAGTACATGTTCAAGTGATGCGCAATACAATTATGCTAATCTAATATTTTTAAAAAATGTAAAATATACATTTTAGGTATTAATGTTAATAGCACAACAAGCATTAAAGGCTTCAGATTATCAATACTGTTCCGAAATATGTAGTCGGTTGGTTTCACGAAATTTTTCCCCAGCATGGCCTATCGTCCGTAATATTGCAGAAATAAATGATTATGAAGAAAAAAGTCATAAAAAAGAATTTTTAGCTTTCGCCATGCTTCATTGTCCATCCGAATATCTAGAAGATCTAATAGAATCCAGGTTAGTGGGACAATCTGTTGTTTTTTTAATATGAATGGATTTTATGATTCATACACTTCAAGAAATAGAATTAAACAATTTAAACCTAAGAAACATTTTTTCATTTCTTCTACAATAATGCTGATGTGGGGCCTATAAAGCTTCTTAAAAATGAAGAATCTTATATGTCGTTTTCCTCACAAAAATTTTTTTGGTTAATCCTTAATAATTCTAGCAATCATTTGAATCCAATATTTTTTTATACAAAAATTAAATTTTAATATGATGATTTTTATTTTTTATTTAGAGTAAAGCTGAATTCTTTAGTTTTTCCGGAAACGCCAGCAGGATCTAGAAGCAGTTAATGTTATTTGGTTGACAATTTTCTATTTATGGTTTCTGAGTCATAGCTGAAGTTAAAAAGTGAGATTAATACTTAAAATAATTACAAGTTATTAAAGACGAGTAAATAAGCTTGATATTACGAAATAAATACCAAAATTTTCAAAATCTTTTTAGAATAGTCAATCAGCTTTTTGTTTTTAGAAATTCATCTTTATTTTTGTGTTGTCATCACAAATCTTTTAAAATGCTTTTTTGTATTTATTATTTTATTTAAACGGGATATAAAATATAATAGATATTTATCAATTTTTTTAATTAACAAAGAAAAGAAAATCCATTTAAAAAAATCCAAGTTTTCAATATGGGAAGATTGAGATCAATGTAGTAATTGAACTTGTTTTCTCCTAAGAAGTAATGGAAAAAAACGATTTAAAAGTGGAAGTCTTTGAAATAGTGCATATTGAGATACTAATATTTACATCATTATAATAAAATAAAATCTGGACATAAAAGTCGATAAGATGAATTGTAAAGAAAGCATGATCTAAATCAATAGCACTAAATTAAAGTGAAATAATGATAATGTTGACAAAAAAATAATTTGTCCTGGAATTAAAATTGAATATTATTAAAATCAGGCTTAAAGTTGTTGATTATTGCTTTAGCATTGTATGTAGATAATTTTTATCTTTCATGCCATCAGTAGTTTTGTATCTAACTAACAAATTATTTTTATTACAATTTAAAATTTTTATTAAGGTGGTTTTGTATATCGTGTCATCAGAGCATTTTCTTATTGGTAAAACAAAGTGTCATCAGATTTCAGTGCTACATGTGCAGTTTCTGCTTAAAGTTATGAAAAAATGTAATTTTAATTTTGTTAAACATGTATCATATTTTATTTTAATAAATAAAGTTTTGGTATATATTTTATGTAATTTAGAGGAGAAACGATCTTTTATATGACTCATCATGAGCGCAGAAGTGGAGGGTTTCGATATAGAAATTAAAAACGATGGAGCTAATGTAAAACCGAATAAAAAATCTAATAAAAAATCCGGTGGTTTTCAATCTTTCGGCCTTAGCTATCCCGTTTTGCGAGGCGTCAGAGCTAGGGGTTACAAAATTCCGACTCCTATACAAAGAAAATGCATACCACTAATTTTATCTGGTCACGATGTTGTTGCAATGGCACGTACAGGAAGTGGAAAGACTGCCTGTTTTTTATTGCCAATGTTTGAGAAATTATCAAAGCCTCACACAAAGTTAAATTCTGGTCCTCGGGCACTTATTTTATCTCCAACCAGAGAATTAGCGTTACAGGTAGGTTTTATAAATACTGATAATATATTTTTGCCGCCAAATTAGAATTTTAAATATTAAATATTAATAATTTTAATATTTCATCAATAATGGAGTTAATTTTTCTTCTTTTTTAATAGACTCTTAAATTCATTAAAGAATTGGGAAAATTCAGTAATTTTAAATCAATAACAGTTCTTGGAGGTGATTCAATGGATTATCAGTTTGGAGCTATTCATGAAAATCCTGATATTGTTGTTGCAACTCCTGGACGATTTCTACATGTTTGTGTTGAAATGGATTTAAAACTTAATTCTGTAGAATATGTTGTGTTTGATGAAGCAGACAGGTATAATAACTATTATTTCATAATTTTGAATTATTTTCATGGATTTTTAATTTCTTCTTAGAGTAATAATTCAATTTTTATAATATTTTGATTAAAAAATAAATAAATTCAAAAATTATCATAATTATAATTAAATTTTTAGAATCAAGAATGTACTTGGGCTTATTTTGAATTTTGAACTTCTGTATTAAATTTTAAGTTTAGGAAAATAAAGTACTTTATTATTATTATCATCAAGTCAAAACATTCATCACCATAGTTAGATAATAAGAAAGGTTTTAATTGTTGATTTCTTATTTTTGAAGAAAAATTTTTAATAAAAAATAAGGTAAATCCCAAAAGCATCTTTGTTGATCATGATTTTTTTGTCTGACATTGTTAACTAGTTGTTAGAAATAATTATTAAAGAATCAATTGTTTCAATGGGGATTGTTTTAAAAACATTTTATTGAGAACCTACCTTAAACATAACTTTTAAAAAGTAATTTTTAAATGAAATTAAATATCTTTTCTTTTAGGCTTTTTGAGCTAGGGTTGGGAGAGCAACTGCAAGAAATTTTGTTTAGACTTCCTGAGAATCGTCAGACATTATTGTTTTCTGCAACTCTACCTAAACTTTTAGTTAATTTTGCCAAAGCTGGATTAAATAATCCAGTTCTTCTGAGATTAAATGTAGAGAAAAAGCTGCCTAATACATTAGAACTTGATTTCTTATCAGTAAGAGCTGAAGAAAAAAATGCTGCACTTTTTTGCATACTTGGAGTTTTACCCAAGAATAAGCAGACTTTGGTTTTTACAGCAACAAAACATCATGTGGACTATTTACATTCTGTAAGATTTTAAGAATAATAAAAAATTTTGATCATTCAAAAGATTACTTAACAGTGACTGAAGATGTTTTAAATTTATAATTAAAACTAAATAAAAATCCTTTGTTAAATAATAAGGTTTTGCTTTTAATTAAATTAATAATTCTATATTTCAAATTTTTTATATTCTCATTATCATTATATTGTAAAATTAACATTAATTGATAATTAAAACTTTCACTTTCTTTCAGTTATTAGACTTGGCTGGCATTTCAAATACTTTTCTTTATTCAGATTTGGCTCCAGCAGCTAGGAAAATAAACATAGCCAGATTTCAAAATGGTAGTTGCTCAGTGTTGGTAGTAACTGATGTTGCAGCTAGAGGAGTAGATATACCACAATTGGATTATGTTATAAATTATCATTTTCCTTCCAAACCAAAACTTTTTGTACATCGAGTGGGTAAGAAAATAATGCTCTGAATATTGTGATGCAAAAACTTCATATTGTGTGTTATAAATTTGAAATTTTGCTGCAAAGATTATCACATAATTTTATTAATAATTATTTATTATTTGTTCAATGATAATTAATTTTTTCTCTCAGGAAGATGTGCTAGAGCTGGTCGAACTGGCATAGCTTTTTCACTTATTTCTAAATCAGAAGCTCCATATTTTTTTGATCTACTAAAGTTTCTCAATAGACCTGTTAACATTGTACCATTAAATTGTGCAGAATCCATCACTAGAGATGGTGCTTTAGGAAAAATACCAGAAAATTTACTTGAAGCTGAACAGTCTCGAATAATAACATGGCATCAAAATAATAGTGAATTGGTTTGTTAATATCAGACTTTATCTCATCAGTGATATCATTCTCTCCTTTATCATTGATTAAAGAGCAAACTTTTTACAGAATTCAATGAAAAAAGTTTATGAAAATGGATACAAGAAATATTTGCAATCCAATTCTGGAGCAACGAAAGAGGCATTGAAAATTGTTAAGAGTATTGATTTAAACAATATCGGTATACATCCATTTTTTAATGATGAAGAAGACTCCATAAACATGGAAAATACTGATTTTTTGAAAAAAATGAAAGCTTACAAACCTCGGGGAGTGAGTATAATTCTTTTTAGGAATGTATATAAATATATATATGAAAAATATATATGGGGAGTAAAATATAAAATTGGAAATTCTGTTTAAATTATCAATTTTAATTAAAATTTTTACATCATTAAACATAAAAATTTTCCCAGCTTTTTTTAAATGTAGTTCAAAATCTTTTTTAAGACTCATAACTTCTGTAAAAGAAAAAGTTTTCTAGTGGACTTTTATACTTTTATGAACAAGGATGGAAAGAAATCTAAACTTTTTGTTTACGAAAATTTCTTTTCAGACTATTTTCGAACTTAAATCATCAATGAATCAAAAATGTTACCAAGTTATGAAGAAAACGAAAAAAGCACATGCCAATTATTTGCACCGCAAAACAGAACAGTCAAATACAGAACAAACTGTAAAATGTGATTTAAAAAATGGCGAGGAAAATACTCTTGACGAAAAGAGCGGTTTCAAGAGAAAAATTGATTCGAATGATAGCGTGAACATTTATGAGAAAAAAAAATATATCAATGAAGAATATTACGTACCTCATTTCGCTCCTGACCAGAACACCGAAAACGGGTGAGTTAAAATCATATTTAATATTTTTTTTAAATTAATATGTATTTTCATATGTTATGCATATATAAACCAAATGGTATGGTAAATCTAAATTGGATGTACATTGTTCAGCAAACTATATACCTGTATATATTTTTTTTTATTTATAATTGCTGATAAATTTTTACGAATTTTTTCGATATTTACAATTTTAAAAGTATGAATAATGTAAATGCAGTTAAAAATTTTATTTTCCTGATGTAAAGCAAAAAAATTAATACAGAAGTAAGACAAACATCCATTTAATTTTTCGTTTCAAGATTAAGCATCAATAATTTCCTTTCTGATGCAAACAAGGCAACTTTCGATATCATTGGTGACTGTGACGAAGAGTTGAATATTCAAAAACGGATAAGAAAGTGGGACAAAGAGAAAAAAAAATACATAACTACGGGGGTAAGAATTTATTTTAGATCGAGAAATGTTTTGGACTTTTTATTGATTTAGTGACTATAAATAAAATATCAAATTGCCACCCTGATACAGAATCGTGAGCAGACTGCAAAAATCAAAACTGAATGTGGAAAATGGATAGCGGCATCATACAAAACTGGCAGGTATGAGAAATGGAAAGAACGATCAAAAATAGAAGAAAGAGGAGACAGTGATGAGGAAAATGAGGAAATTAAAAGTAAGTGATTTTTCATTTATATTTTTATTATAAATTTTGTAGATGAAAATCAAATTATCCTCTGTTTCCAGAGAAAGATTTTCCCAATACGCACTGGGGTAGACACAATAGAAAGATTTCAGAAAAGCTGAAATTGAAGTCAGACTTAAGGAGACCAGAACAAATTCTTAAAGCAAGGGTGGAACTAGACAAAAAAAGGCAAAAGAGCATTCCTAAAAACAAAAGGAAAAATTTAGGAACAGGCACGCGAAAAAACTTTAAAAAATAATGTAAATAAATTTTTCAATTAAACATAATATTTAATAAATGATAGTTATTCAACTTGGCGACCTAGGACCTGTCCCATAGCTTTCATTTCTGCACGTGTCATTGAATTGAGCATTAATCCCGGAACCGGAGGGCGATGTTCCATGTCCCTAAGATTATTTACTTTGACTTTCAGGTTACTTCTTAATTTATTTATTTCTGCATCAACATGAATTTGATCTGTAAATAATAATAAAAATTGATTTATGCACTTTAAAAAAAAGTTTCAATAAATATAGCAACGAAGAACTTTAAGATTTATTAAGAATGGTCAAGTGCAAAATAGGTAATTTTTTAATTGAACTATATAAAAAAAAATAAATTTTGCTTTACATTCTTAATTTATATATAGCATATCTTTTAAATCTTAGTAACTGTAGAATCTATATC
>JAOWBB010013069.1:0-60035 GCA_028565995.1 Ricinus marginatus
AATTTTTAAAAGATTAAAAAATTAATATTAACTTCAATGTTGGCACAAATATTATTATTATTATTATTATTATTATTATTATTATTATTATTATTATTATTATTATTATTATATTTTAAGTAATGTACAATTAATACTTACAAATTTTCCTGGTTTTGCTTTATCTGACTTAGCCATCTCTAATCCAATGTAAATTGTGTGCTCAATAATAAATTAACAAACAAATATAACTTTACCTATAGTCTTTATAAATTGTATGTCTATTGTCTAATAATATAAGCACCATTATTAAGGCATAATAGCAATTTAAAATCATTAAAATACTTGAAAATGAAATTTTTTACACATAAACATAAAACTGGAATGTACTACTGAAATTGCAAAATAAAAGTAAGAACATTCATCAAGTTGAATATTTGTTTTTATTTTTCAAGATCAACTGTTAATTTGCATCATATTGTAATTAGATTGCCACACAACTATTCAAAAAATACTGAAAATGAAAAGCAAATTGCTTATAATATGCAATCACTTGACTGAATTCATTATGGACAAAAATTTTTAAATGAAACAATTTAATTCATGATTAAATTTTCACAAGTGTTATGAATGAATATTTTCACGTCTTTCAACATAATATGAAATATTTGGGTTTCGAATAAAAATAAATACTTCCGAATTGAAACGAACAGCAAATAAAAAGATGTAAACAAAAAATAATAATAAACACGCATAAGAAAGCCATGAAATATAAACTTTTCAATTAAATAACTTATCATAAATTCTATTGTAACCAAATGAATATAGTAAATAATTTAAGTCACGGCATTAATGCTAAAAGAAATGCGATTTTATATTGGATTCATTCGTAATTGAAACGCTAACTGACTGCAATGATGTCATCTTTCAAAATTATTCAAGTACGCTAACGTTAAACGCTTCTAACATTTTCTACTCCTGAACACACTGGCAGAATTTAATCTTCTTGGATTATGTCTTATTTAATAAACGAAGTGCCTCGAATATTTTAATTATAAGATTCCAATAATATATTTGATTTATTATTCAAAAACTTAAAAAACGATCATGTTATCAACAAGTGGTTATGTTACGGAAGTTATAAAAACACTTATACGTCGCACAGAAATATTAATACTAACTGATTATATTTAATTTTAAAAAATGTAAACTCGATGTCATCGTAGCTCAATTAAATAATAAATTTCACTGATTTCGAAACTCTAACCATGTTTTTCAATTATTCTGCCACGAAACGCCCAAGCACCACTGATTAGGATTAACCATTCTATGATTTTATCAGGGCCTTATTCGCCTGTTCGATTTTATTTCGATTATAATCGAAATTCAGCTCGAATAATGTTAATTATTAGCTTTTTGAAATTACTTTCATTTTTACACTCTCTTATCGTATAAATTGACACTGTAAAAATTTCTTTTTGTGATTTGTTTATTCGCGGTTGCTTTCCTGATAAGAATCCCAAATAATATCCATAATTTATTTTAAACGCTTCGCGGAACTTTTCCCCGCCTGCTTTTTGAATTTTAATAACAGTGGTCACATATTAGAACTCGAATAAAAAAAAATAATTTTTTTTCCAATTGTTCTTTAAGAGCAGGTAATTTAATGTGAAAATATTTCGCCTTAAAAATTGAATTGTAAATTTAATTTTTATAGAACGTATTATCTTATAACTTATTATACAGCTAGATAACATACATCATTTGCATTAACGTCTTGTATTCAACTATAAACCTTAAATATAATCTTGGCCTTTTTCTCCATCTAGTTATGAGGAGGAAAAGAGAAAAATGCATTAGATAAATTCATTGTTATTTACAATGTAATCTTTTCAAAAATTCCCACGGAAGGAAAAACTTAAGTGAATCTCCCTAGAAGATCTATCGTTTGCTTATTGTACTTTACATTGTTGTAATGTATTTCAAAGAAAATAATGATATTTCAAAATTATAGTGTTTAGACATTAATAAATTCACATTTGTCTGAAGTAACAACCAATTCGAGGAAAATTGAGTGCAGAATATGATTTACAATGATGATGTGCTCAATAAAAGATAAAATTAATAAGAGCATTCTTTTTTGTTGGGTATTATTAAATGTAAGGATGCTCGTTTTGTATTCAGCTCTATTAGTGAAAAACTTAAAAGAATTTCAAGTCATTGCACTCATACGTATGGCAAATGAAAGAGCAAATTTTATTGATTTCCTATCACTTCATTCGGTTTCGATGATTTGTATGACAAAAAAATCATCGACAAGAAATTCAAGAGGTCATATCAGTTACGCTTCAAGCTCACAGGGTTTATTCATATCATTCAGTAAATATATTTCTGTTAATTTTTCATTTTCCACTTTAGGCAATATTACATTAATGGAATATAACAACATACGCAATAATATAGGTCAATACTTCTTTATTAAGACATTCAGTTCATGACTCTGACACAGCCCATTCTAAAACTCTTGTTACTCCCATATTTGTAAGTTCAATCTCCATTCTTTCGGAATCAGCAATTCAGTTTCGACCATTCAGCCGACACGGATTCAAACTTAGAATTATTTTATAATAATTTTACTTGACTGCAATATAAGTGTTGAAATCGACAAATATTTGATATAGCTCTGTGCCCAGACGTAATGAGTTATACAACGTAGTATGTCTATTATCGACTCGTCTACGAAGTAAAGTTTTAATCTTCCTTAGTTATTCATTCAAGCAAACTGTGTTTACACTATATTCCGCAGGTCATGGAACTTAATACTTACCATATTTAAAATGTTTTATATCGCATACATATGCACGTAACTACGTAATCGGATACTATTTTAAGATATTTGCAGTGCTGCCTGATTCTTTAAAGTGCTTTTGTAACTATGTTATATACATTTCGACCATAACACACATTTCGTACGTACATCAGTAAATAAAACATGTTGAAACGGCGAAAAAATTGTACCAAACGTCTTAAATACTTCATTATCAGCATCAACATTATACTTTTTTTTTCACCATCATGTTTAATTATTAAACAAAATCATGATTTATATTTCCAATTATTTTTCCGGTCCACGAGTGTATTTACATGATGCTTTCTTTGTGAATCGTTTGAAAAAAATGCAAATTTGCATCATAAAAATCTAAAAAAAAAATTACATAATTTTACTAATTATTAACTGCTTTTTATGCGAGAAAACTGTTGATCTTTGTTGATAACATGAAAAAAAATAATAAAATAAAAATAAAAATTATTTATGAGTGATGAAATAAAATTCAGTGGGTAAAGGCAGGTCACCTCTAGATCAGGTGTAGTAGTAGAAGTATGGCCTTGGTTCACTTATGTCCCATCTAACTGAATCACCCAGTACTATGAATACCTGTATGTGGTTAAGGTGTAGCGTTGAGTAAGAATTCACATTTTAAATGAATCTATTCATAAGTTACTAACCGCGAAACAATGTCGCCGAACAGTTCAAAATATTGCTTTTATTTACGGGAAATTTTAACCTAAATATGGTTATTTACGTACGATAAAATTATCGATATTCCGCGGTTCGGCGATGAAAAAATGATATTTGGCCAAGTGTTTTTCAGTATATTTAATCGTATGAAAATAAAAAGTGATGCTGAAAATAACAATATTCAAAAATATCGATATATTTACAAATGCATCTGGGACACATGATTAACCGCTTTGGATTGGTCGATTATGGCAATTTTGGAATCATGTTGCTGTTGCTCTTTGGCCATATCATCCGCCGTTATTGGTGTCTACCTTTTGGCAAGTGATATTTTTGATTTTCATGTGCAACATGTCTTTGAATCGTTTTTTTTTCTTTTTTTTTTACCGTAAAAGTGCTCAAAATTACATGTACAATACATACTATAAACATATCCGCGACATTAAAAATACATAGGTGCGACAAATTGTTTTACCTGTTCAATTATGTATTTTTTTTTTTTGGTAAACAGTAAGGGACGGTGTCCAGCGAGTGAAAACAATTTTTAAGGCAATTTCCACTGATTCGTATCGCTTTAAGTTCTAACTATTTAAAAATCTGGATGCTTTCTGTTTGTTTTTCTATATCCTCCACGGTTTTACACCTTAACCCAAATATTCACATCCAATCTGATATAGATAAAGTATATGAGACTTCTTTTATTTTTTTACCCGATTCGTAAACATGCAAAGGTAAATTATGAAACATTATTAATGATTTAGGATTACTTTGCCAGAAATAAGGTTCGACTCGAGCGAAAGGGTGAATTCGGTTGCAAATAAACCATATGAAATCGAGTTGAATGGAATTAAAATTAATATCAAACAATATCCTGTCATTGCACAGGTCCAGTAGGGATGTCGAAAAAAAAACTCAGTAAAAATTGCACGTTACAATGCGAAATATCAAATTCTTAACATCACCTTTAAAATCCTTTTACGTTTTGTGCCTTAAGGCATCGAAGCGATACTGTTTGATTTTCAGGTATACAAGCTGCACCGCCTTTAACGAAGAATCGTGTGGCGGGGATTACATAAAATGCGGTATCGGTGGAAAGTCTTTTTTTCTTCCTTCTGCGGGCACATGCCAGTCCAGCAACGAGGGCCGCGGCCAAACCTTGTTCAAATTAAGGTTTTTACTTTGATCTACCGCAACGTGTTGTGCAAATGCAAGAAATTGCGGGTTAACTTTTTGATATGAGGCACCAATTTGCGTTGCATTAATTTCCCCGCAAGGCCAATGATGGTTACAATCAGATCTCATATGAAACAGCTAACGGCATTACGAGTTGTGGGTCCACGAATAATAATTGAAATCTGAAATTACGTTATGTTTACTTCCATAAATCCATTTAAATTTTTTTGGAACTTTCACTTCTGCATGCGAGACCGGTCTGGACAAGTGGTGTCCAATAGAATGGAACTTTTCCCAATCAGGCAGCCCAAGGAATGTCATTTTCGGAGTGGCGACACGCGAATTTCGGGCCGAAAAGCTCCGCTCCAGGTCCAGGACACTTATTTAAGATTGAAAAACTTTTCCAATCCCGCCGCGAAATTCGTCGTCCTCGCATTGTCTCTCCGGATAAGGTAGGCCCGAAAGAAAGGGATTCGACGTGCGTGGACGCGCAAACAAAAGTGCTAAGCTCTTTCCCATGTGAGAAAGATCATTGCCGCACTAAACGAGCTCTCGATCTCCGACGAATTAATAATTTTCCGACAGCAACCCTTTAAGTATGATTAACCCGAACGGATGAAGATGCTGTTGGATCGCGAACATTTTAAAAGCGCGTAATATTATATTGTTACGTTAGTTGAGGCCCCTGAAGTCGTACCTTTAAAACATGACGCAATTCATGATGAAAAAAAGCAAAATATGCGCTTAGCTGAATTTCTGAAAATTTTTCTTATTGTTTATTCATAACAAGAGAGAGAGAGAGAGGAAAAAAAAAGATTATTTAACTTTTAACATTTTATGACATCATAACGTGGTAAAAAAAGAGAAAAAGAAAAATAAACGGTCTAAAGCTCCGGGATTTTTCATTCAGGCTCGCGTTTCAGGCACTCACTTCGCAGCCCAGCCTCGGATGATTCACTGGCATCCAGTTTCATCGGAAGAATTAATAATCGTATAACTCAAACGTGAACCGAATATCATTATCCAGGATTTTCCACGTTGATCATCTTGTATGTTTGTTTTATTAACACGTTCACTTTCGCTCGTCGCCTCGATAGCATGTAGCGCATTGCCGATTTAAAGGCCTGCAGCGCATTTGCCAATCTCGGCCCGAAGCCTTTGGTTTCCCGTCGGCGCCGAAACGGAAAGTTCCGTCGATCCAGATCGATTCGACCACCCGAAACTCCCCAAGATTGTCGTTGCTCGAAGGAGTTAGCGACTGCGGGAAGAAACCGCAGAAGAATGCGCCGTGCGACGGTGTAATGGGTGGCAATGGCACGGGCAAATGGAGACGGATTGCCCAACCGTCGCTCTTGCAAGTGTCGTGGAGAGCTCGAGGAAATAAATCTCATTTAGGTGCACGGCAAGAATGGAATTCCGTACGAGCAAGGCGGCGGCCTCCGCGTGTCTCCATTTCGGCGACAAATTGAAACTTGGTGGAAGGTTTGCTTAAAAGTAATTACAAGCGAATTAGGGACAGGGATTCGCGTTTTTAACAGAAGTGGCGACAGTCGAAAGCTATTTCGCACAAGGTCCCTCCGAACAATGCAATTTAATTACTGTTCGGTTTTGGGCCGATTTTTCCATAATACTCGTCGGACATCGTTTGCTTCGCTGTTAGGAAAATGGAAAGCTTCGTCTCTTTTACGATTTTTAAAAAGCTGTCGGCTTGCGGGCATTAAGCCGAACACGAAGTCGTTCTTAAACACGAACAGGCATCGGTCACGGACGTCGGTTTCCGCAAAGGAAGCGGGGCAATAAGGTTTTTGCATGCCCTGGAGAACACGCAGACGGTCACGATGATTTCCTGTCTTTTTGCACGCCTCGCCCGGGAAATCGCAGTCCTTTCTTTTTTATTCTTTTTTCAGTGGGAAACTCTCCTGACGAGGCTTCGGGGCATTTGCACGGAAGGTTTCGGCTCCGGACGATCAGCTCCTCTCCTGCAAAGCGCAGAGATATTTTTCTGCCAATCTGCAAATTCTCTTTTCCTCCCGGCGTTTTGCGGACGTTCCCCCGGAGCTGACGCCAATCCCGGTTCTCCCGTGTCGCTGCCTCGCGGTCCGGAAAAAAAATTCCATAAAAATGTCGCGCGATGGAAATTCCTTATTTCCAGTTCAGTTTTCGTTCGTCGTGAACTGATCTTAGCCTTTCTGTCTTTCTTCAGGTCGCCTACGCCATTGCCTTTACAGTCGAAATGTGGTGGATTTTGGAGTCGCCAGGTGAGTGTGCGCTTCCCCGTGCACAACGTTAAACGCGTTACCCTTCCGAATGCATGCAAAAGTAATGAGTACCTAATCAAATCCGTGAGGGAACGTTCCATTCATTTGCTATTTAAGTCACAGAATTGTGCCTAAAATGCCGATTGAGGTAAATGAACCTTGATATTCGGCAAGTAAAATGCAAGTGCCAAGCAAATGTTGATCATTTCATCCAAAGCTTAATTTTACGTTTTATATTTTCCAAACGAAAATTTTTATTTGTTTTTTTTTTCCTCTTTAAAAGCCGACGCGTTCCTCCTCAGAAAATGTCTAGAAAATAAAAGCATCGAAACACGTGAAGATATTTAACTTCTATTTGAGAATTAGGAACAGAAAAGGAGAAAGTAGTCCGAAAAACGTTTCAGGAAATCTAAGAACTGCTTTCGAATTGCTTACAATAGTTTTAAAAAATGACATGTATCTCAGACGGGTCACTTTCAATTTTTTTTTAGTGTTTGAAAAATCGCACGATGACAGTCACATCGTGATAGTTCATACTTCGAATAAAAATTTTTTCAGATATCATTAATGAATTAAAAAAAAAAAATTCAATGAATACATTGATAACATATGCTCATGACGTTGTACAGTTGCCTCTATAACATGGCACCAAAACATAAATTTTTCTTATGTAATGGCACCGTAATTTATAAATAGAATAAGCAGCAAAAAAAAATGTAATTTTTAAGGAATCAATAAAAATTGTGATTACAGTTAAAATAATTTGTGATACAAGCTTGCATAGGTGAACGCACATAATGAACATGATGGTTTACGCTTATTTATTCCAGATACTGCAGAGCACGTTAAATATGATTTTCGTAGTTAATTCTCGATCGATTTCCATTGATATGAAAAAGTTCTCGGTATCTGAATGTTTTGCAGGAAAAAAAAACCTCAATATCAGACGTTAATCGCAACGCGGACCTGATTACAAATAAGGCTAAAAAGAATTTGAACTAGCAACAACAGTCTGAAATTATAAAAAGGCTGATAAGTTAAAACACAAGTCAAAATATATAATGATTACAACTGCGATCATTTTTGCACCCTTAGTTTCATTATAAATCATTCTTTTTGTTGTATTGCTAGTAAGCAAAGTTAGGCGGGGAAAAAAAAAAAATCAAGAATAACTTATTCCTATAAGTGATCAATTTATTAATCCTTAATCATTCAGATCGTTCTTTATAAAATTATGATCCCATAAAAAGCTTATTTAGTTGTAGGGCTTGAATCAGGAAAACTGAAACGCCTAGAGTCCAAATGTTTACATTAAAAGTGATGTAATAATTAGCAATACAAGTATTTTCCGTAATAGCAATCAAAATGGCTGACAACAGGTTGTTAAATATTTACATAGCAAATTTAGTAAAAAAACAAATTACATTAGATATTATATTTTTTTTAATGAATATAAACTATTATTTTTTACTAATTATTGTTATTATCAGCTAAGGAATAAATCTCTATTTAAATAAACATACGGTGATATATTCGTCAAATCTCCCGAGACGGGAATTAACTTTCAGTGCTTCCAACCTCTCAAAATACAGGAGGTTGCAGTGGAAGAAAAGAGTTTAAATTTGAAAACGTCATCGGTGCCAACCTTTAATAACGGACATCAATCTTAATTTTTTCCCTGCGTTACAAACGTATTTTTTTTTTTTTTGGCATTTTTTGAACGTATTTACATTCAATACAATCATCCCTAATTTTAAAAATTTATATGCATAATCCGTTGAGTATATTCGCATAAAAAAATTTTGATTATTAGTCAATCACAAGGATGATATTTCAGAACGAGTAATTTCAAAAATTTTTTTCTTTAGATTTTAAAAATTTACGGAATCTTATAATTTATTAACTAGATAATGTACCTGAATTGAGAAACAGATTCTGTAATTTCTTCACGAATAGGATTAATAAAATTGATTATGCATTTTTTTTTTCAGCGCCATTGCCCTTTCCAGCTTATTTATTGTGTTTGTTATTTTTCATACTTTTCATATTTTCCGCTTTCCTTCTTCATGGCTTGTCCGTGGTAAGCAGTTCATTTGCATGATACCAATCTGATGAATTTCTCACATGAAAATTTATAATTTGTAAACTTCAACTACTTCAAAATCACTTTCATTTTTCAGAAGAGGACAACATGCCTCCTTGTTTGGATGTTCATGATGGGCATCCTTCTGGGTCCCGAGGCTGGTCTTGTTCTGTACATGAGCATACATTACTGGGTTAGCGTCAGATTTTTTCCGAAAATTTATAATTTTATTTATAACCTCATCAATATATGTGCGAGTAATAAAACCTGAGGTTTCACTAACCAATGCTCACTTACTTTTCAGAGAATCACCTCATTGTATGGACTTATTGAAGCCACTTGCTGGGGATGTCGTCTTCTAGTCAATGTAAGTTTTTATTGCACATAAAAAGTATGCGTAAAAATAAGAATAATTGTCTGTCAACCAAAAAGTCAGTTTTAAATAATTAATAAACGTCATTTAATTAATTCGATAATATTTCTCATTAATTTAATTTAATTTAATTTTTCTCATCAAAACTGATTGCTTAAAATGTTAAATTTCTAATTGTAAATATTATTGATTTACAAGATAATTTTCAATGATTTTATACAAGATAATGTTGGAATTATAAAACTGGCATTATATTTAACACGAATAAATCATTTGAAAGCTTTGGTGTTGAAAATTAATATAATATCATTAATGTGAGATCCCCTGGATTTACATTTAAAATTTTTTTTGTAATGAAGAACAAAACCTGTTATGATTTTAACTGATACGTCCTTTTTAGTTTTTTCTTTTGATGTATAATAGCTAAAGGAAATTTCAATGTTTTCTGACATTTTAAGGATAATGAACAAGCTATTTTAAAATGCCGCGCATTAACTCTTTCTCATTTCACTATGACTATGTTCAGCTATTTTTATTGCTAAATTCGTGATTGTCATTTTTTTAAAAATTCAGTAACATATTTCAAATAAATAAATCTTTAGGGAAAGTAAAATTAAATCATAATTATTCTGTTTTCCCATTTCTTGGGATTTCTCATTTCATTTTCGCATCTACCCATAAATTATAATTGAAAATTATTATTTTTATCGTCTTCGCTAGTACTTGTGTTTAAGCAATTAACTTTTCTTCACTTGACAATATAAGAATTGCCACCATATTAATTTTTTATTTCATAATTTTATATTTCTACTCTGCTTGCAGATATCTGGAATAATATGTGTACAATCATTATATTCAATTTGGAGAGAGGAAAAATCTATTCTAATGCGACTTGAAACCTTGAAAATGGTAGGGATTTATTGCTATTTTTTTTCAACAGCGTAAAATGTGTTGGGTTATAATATGTTAAGAGAAAATATTACAATAGCCCATTATAAAATTATGTGATATATGTGCATATACATATAGTATGTATATGTATGCGTATAAACATATAGTATACACACCAAATAATATGATCATTATAAAAGTAAAAATTAAGGAAAATTAAGTTAATCGCGAGCATTTTCCAAAACTTAGATAATTCTAAAAATGACTAAACAAAGTAAGATTTGACGTTTGACATCTGATGCACTGACAACTCATATTGAAAATATTTATATTACGTCATCCTTTGCATTATATTAGTTTTTTTTTTAATCTGTTTCTTTGCAGAGTCCCGTTCCGCAGCTACATCAGACCAGGGGAAGAAGATTAAGTGTCGGGTACCAGACCCATAAGAACTTGGCTTATGCTGATACCGAAACCAAAGCAGACATATTTTCGGAAAAGGAAATAAATCACCTCGGTAACATTGCCTACGATGAAATGAAAGACATGTACAAGACGGACGCGTGCGACCCTCATTTCTTTAACCCTTACTTCTCGGACCAAAACGAAGGTTTAAGCGAATTCAGCGCCACGAACTTCGATGCATCCGTGATGGAAGCCCGCCTCAGAGCGATGCCCTTTTTAACTCTCCGAAACAGGCCGAAGGAATTGGAAAGGATAGCGGAGGAGTCGGAGGAAGACATCGCGATTCAGGAAACAATACCAAAGACTCGCTCTCTCATAGATTTCACCGAAATAGATTTTAATAACACGGAGACAATGAAGACAAATCCAAAGACAAAATCAATTTCGCTTAATTATATAAATTTTCTCGAAAACAAAGACAAAAATTCCGAAAAATTGGAGAATGCAACCGCGATTGGTAGCCTGGATAGGAAAATAATAAAGAATAAGAATTTGAAAATTCTCAAAAGGCTTTCGCCTTTCCTGTCGAAAAAGACCATCGAGGAGGTGAATATATACCAAATAAATCCACCCAAGGTCCAGGATGAGAATCAAGTGAATTTCTTTAATTTGGATAATCAGCTTAAAAGAGTGTACAGCAACCGCGGCATGTACATGTTCGATGAGAAGAACAAAAAGGTTATTTTTTACCCTCCGGAGTTTTTTAACAAGGATGAAATGAGAAAATTTTACAGGAGAATGGATTCCTACGGAAGCAGCCACAGTCGATCCTCAATCGACAACGATTCGGAAGATCTGCGGCACATCAGCGACATTGCTCTTTGAATGGGGGCTCCAGCCACCTATGTACTAATTCACGCTAAGGAAAAAAAAAATTTTTCTTTAGATCTCCATTTACACATGAAATTCGCATAAAAGACTGCTTTCATGGTACAGGAAAATATAAAAATTTCGTCACCAGAAGTTATTTGAAGATCATACAATTAGCGAAAAAACAAGGAGAGATTATTTTTCCTGAGATTTTTCGGACAGCAAAAAGAAGCCTTTTATTCGAGAAGTACAAAATAATGGAAAACCAGTCGAATATTCCCTTTTGTCATTTCCGGTTCACATTAACTGAACCAGGCTCATTACTTTTCGATTAAAGTTTGTTTGAAAAAGTTAGATAATGTTTAAATTTTGCTGTTTTTTCATCGACAGTTGAAATTAAATAAAAAAATTGAAGGAATGCGTTATGAAAGGAAAAAAAATTTTTTTTTTTAATTCTCAAGCCAAATTCCCAATACAACAAAGCATTTATTTTTTTTTTCGCAGTTTAATTCATACGGCCTACGTTGGACCATTTTTCTGACATCATAAACATAAGGTAATAGAGAGCTCTCGTTGCTGCGCTCAATGTAAACCGCATGTGATAGCGTAAATTTAAATTTGTATATTACAAAGCTACCACATAAAAATTTTGAAACGAATGATTCGCAAAAGTGAGAGAAAAAAATTTTTTTTTTTAAACCTTATATAAATATGTTCTCGGCTGATCCGAAATAAAGTAAAAACCTATCTAAAAGATCAAAAATTAAGCATTATTTTCAACTTGGAATTTGTCAAATCAGGGCCCAACATAAAACCGTAAACCGCTTTAAAACGTTAACATTCTTATGTATTAATTTTCACTGAAAATTTTTCTTCCAATTTTTTATATTAAATATTAAAACATTTCCACTTCCTATCCTAATTTTTATTGATTCATCATAATTCAGTTAATGCAAATTTATTTAACTGCCCAATTATTTTAAAATTTTTTTTAAAATAAAAACCAACAAAAATTCTGTATGCTATAACACTTTCACTTATGTATCATTTCAATTGCGGTACAATGAATGATATTTAGTAAGTTTTATGTTAAAATTCTTAAGAATTAGTGATATACTTTATGTGTGACACGTGAATTTTTTTGCTATAAATGCGGCGGAAAGTGAGCATCCCTTATAATAAACTTATTATTCAATTGGGAGATGCAGGAAGAAGTAAATTAAAAAGTATACCGACACTTATAAATAATTTTAATGATACACGTCAAGATAATTTCGCTTAACGATCTTCAACCGAAGTGGCCTCACCTTTACCGTAAACAAGATTTAAAAGAATTCGGGCGTATTCATTTTGCTCCTGAAATTAAATAAAAAAAGAACTCATATTCGTTTCATCTTTCAGAAATGAAAAATTAATTCGCCCATCAGTCACAAGGCGTAATTTCGACGAAGAGGTCGAAATTTATTACATTTTGGGCTTTTGAGTTTTACCTTACGCCGACTGCTCCCTTTCGTACTTTCCACAATCCATTTCATTACTTCTTTGAAGCGAAGCTCCGGCTTTTTGCAAATTGCCTTGGATTCTTCATGATTTTGTAACAAACTAACCAAAGAGACTAAAATGTGCTCGGCCGCTTCCATGAATCGATCTGTATCCTTCTCAAGATGAATGCTAATTTTTCCCAAAAGTAGCTCAATGTACCCCATTTTCACCAACTCGTCTATTAGGAAGGAAAACAAAAAGAAAATAAACATTTTTTTCTCTTCAAGAGAACGAAATATTTCTTTTCAAAATTGGAATCAATTCTAAATTAAATTTATGTAACCTTTCATTTCGGGTCTTTCGGTGCAAAGGAACGAAAGTAAAAACGCCGATTTAATGACTAGCTTTTCCACATCACTCTGCAACGCACGAAACAGCACTGAATAGCCATCGTTTTGCAGAAACTCGTCAACAGCTTTATCATTGTTTCTAATTAAGCCTGTAAGTAATCACAATCAAAATAAATAAAAAAAAAATTAATGTAATTCACACGAAATGAATGAGACTATAAGAAATCAAAATAAAATTGAATGTAACAAGTCATTATTTAGATAACATGATAAACAATAAACATACTCAAGAGCACCTTTCAAAATAAATTAAAAAACTGATTTTAAAAAAAATTTTTTAAACATATCTATTAGTTAAAATTTATTAATTAATCAAAATTATTATTTTGCTCTTGCCATGATTAAAAAATTATGCATTTTTTTAACTTTTACAACATGAATTAATCATAAATAAACTAAAAATAGTGAAATGGATGACAAAAATTATATTTGCATCTAAGTGAAAACTGCATAGGCATTAACTCAAAAAATAACATGAAGAGAAACAACTTACATGAAACTGCATACAATGCTTTAATTTTCACTGTATCATTTTCATCTGTATCAATCATGTTAAATAATATTGGTAAAATTTGACATTCCAAAATTTTCTCCTGGCAATATGGATTGTTCTGGCATAAATTTGCCACCAATTCAGCACCTCTCCATCGAATGCTACTCATTGGAGAACTAAAACAAGGCTTCAGTATACTGAATCCTCCAATTTTATGAAAATCTAAAAATATTATTATTTCATTCATTGAAAGCAGAATTAGGTTTAATTACATCACAGTCTGATTTATTAAAGTAAATTATTTTAGATTTATAATTTTAAAAAATTTATCCACAACTTTTACAAAAATTATAACAATAAATACAAAATTGTGAATGGACACAAAAAATAAATACATACCATTTGCTACATTAAGATTATCTACGAAATCGAATATTCGATCTAAAGCTGATTCACATTCAGCTACAAGTTCAGGGTTCTCATGTAAACTGCAGGTTCTTTGAACAGTTTTAATGCATTTTAATAACTCCCCAATCACATCCACTGTCATATGTTTAAGAGCTTCTTCTAGAAATTTCTTTGACTGAAATAAAGTCATGTAATAAAAAAAATAATATAAAAGAAAGAATGAAACAACTTGAGGTGATCAAATGTATACGTACAATTTTGATAAGACAGAATTTCATACGTGATAGAATTATTTTAATAATCATTTCATTCCTTATAAATTACTTTTTTCGATTAACATTACAAAATAATGAACTCAGTAACGACAGATAGTGATTATAAACAAATGCGAATTAAAACACAACCCAAGTAATGGCGGCTCGGTTCATAAATTTCCCGCTTATAAAACTAAAGCAAGATAATTAAAATTTATCTACCTCATCATCAAGAGCAGAGGCCGACGAATTTCCACCAGTAGATTCTGTAGGTGGTCCCGACGCTACGGCTTCAGCCGAAAACCGCAAAAGATCCTGGAAGTTCCTGGGTAAACGGGGTTGCGAGGCTTCCGGCAAATTGGAAACATTAGCTTCGGAATAAGTAATAGCTGCCATTGGTGCCGGATCACTTTTATCATTATCCGAATGACCGTTATTTCCGTCAAGCGATGACATTTCGGAATAATTAAAAAACCAAAACCGATTTCGGTTTATTGAAGTGATAAACTCAGAAATTGCCGAAACTCATTACATCTAAAACAACATTTTTCTGGGCCCCACGAACAGCGCCATATTGCATCTGCGAATCCCTCCTCAGTATGCATGATTCAGAAAATTAAAGTGCCTCACCTTGATTCAGCTGAATTCATTTTATTTCTCTTTAAACGTTTAATATTTATAAATATTTATTTCTTTTCCAAATTAATTTGTATTACTTCATGAAACCATACTTAGTTATATTATCAATTAAAGACTGATATGCACATTATCTGGGAACGAACTCAAAATGCGGAGGGTTTGATTTCCGGCGTTTCAAGTTTTCCAAAAAGTCAACCGTCAATTTCTGCAAATACTGGAAAGAGATTCACTTTTTATGTTGCTAGTTTGATAAAACGCAGACTTTATTGATTTGTTACAGTCTTTAGAAACAAAGGACCATACAAAATTTGCATTTGAAGGATCCGGAATCAAAGAAAAAATTTTATACCAAGGTGAACGAGATTTTTTAAATAATTTATCGATGCCGAGAACCTCACATTAATTCGGGTTAAGGTAATCGTCATCAAGGCCGTATTGAATTTTACTTTTTCTAAAGGCACATTAATGTTTAGTTTGAAGAAAATAGTTTAAAAAAGAAAAAAACAAGGAAAATTATTTTCCGACTTGACGCTGAGAGTTTTTTCCATGGGTGACGCAAGAAATTAACATCAAGAAAATAATGTAACGAAAAATATTTTGGATAAGATCACGAATTTTTCAATAAAATTACGCATGATTAAATGGAGACGGCAGAAAATGAAGAAATGCCACAAGAATTTGCATATAATTCGATCAAACTAATTATTTTCATTGCAGGCATTTAATTTACGAGCTAAGGCTATAAGAAATCGTTTCAAATAAACAGACATTGCATAATTATTACTTCCTAAGTTAAAACTGTAAATTTAGCGCATAATGTTTACATAAAATTAATTTATTTTAATAATTTTATATATCGAAACGATTGTTTTATGTAAGGGTGATCCGAAGGCTAAAGGAAAACGGTTCCAATCAATCTGTAAACAATAATAGCTATACAGTTTCAAAAAACACGAATTTGTTCGATTAAAATGTATTAAATATTCGACTTTCCTTAATGACCCTGCATGAAATGCTGCTGCATGTATCTAGTGTGAGATTTCCCAGTTAGAGCAGATAACTCAAAAATAAACAGAGATTTGAAATTTTATTTTTAAATATTTTACAGGAATTGGAATCTTTTCGTATACAGCCCTTAGCCCAACTATACACGTTTATTACTCCACCTTTAAATACACCGAAAAGATTTTATTTTCTCATCTATCTCGTAAAAAACTAAAGACGTTGAACACACGAACGATGTAAATCTTGCATAAGGTATTCGGTAAAAACAATTTATTCTGTTTATTTATAAATAAATTTAAATATTAGTTCATCTTGCAACATTCGGGAAGAGAGCTCAGAAAAAAAATTTATATTTGAAATTCATGTATTAGAAAGAATAAGATGTGCAATTTTATATTATTATTTGTACACTTATTGCAATATTTCTGATAAGCCATCTAAATTTGAATATATATTTATTTGATATTAATACTGGCTTAAAATCTTTGAGAAATGGAAAAAAAATATAAATCAGATAAATAAAAGGATATTGCAGGGGAGTATATGGCAAGGAAAAACAAACGTTAAAATCCTTCGTCCAATTTGGAGGAAATTTCGTGAGTTTGTATTTCAGTGTTATAAATAAAATTCAACATATTAATGCTTTATGAGAAAAAGACGGTCATAAATTATTTTATCAGCAAAATATATATAATAAAAGGGTTATGTGTTATTTTAATGTAATAATTTCAAGTACTGTTTTGTTGAACTAAAACATTCGAAACTTATGTTTACTTTATTAGGCAAAAATTTCTGATTCACGTATATTATTTGTAAAGTTAACATCATCGTTTAAAATTAATATCCTTTTTGAGGGCATTTTCTTTCGAGACCCTTAGCGAATGAAAAAACTTATTACAGAATATTTCACTATGTAACATTTAAACGAGAACGTAGAGAAAATCTAATTAATATTAATAACAAAGGATTACACTAAAGTGATTTTTTAAAAAATTACATAAGATAATTAAGAAAAAAAATATACATATATTTACAAAAAGTTTTTTTCTACATTAAATACGACAAAAAGAGAAAAGGGAAACAAAAAATAATCATCTCCTTTTCAAGATTTTTGGGTGTTTTTTAAGGATGAAGTATATCGGTAATTTTACGTTTACCAATCCTCTTGAACGATATTAAATTTAAAGATGAAAAAACTAGAAGAAGAAGGAAGTAAAAAGAGTGGACTACAATACAAATTTAATATTTTTTCATATGCGGCGGCTCGTATAATACGAGCATGAGTGGAATTCTTTCTTAACACATTTTAAACAGAACACTTTCTTCAAAAACATCTAATTTTAAAATATGTCAGTATAATAATTGAAACTATTTCCGATAGGCGCTGTGCAGACTGTTTTTGATTTCCTGAAAATGAAAAAAATTTATAGAAATAGTATATATATATATATAACTGAAAATAAAAATTTTGAAGTTCGTCAGCCATTATAACGGTGTGAAATGATTCACAAATCTTTTTCAGCAGGGGGAAATGTGCAAGAATAAAATTCTTTAATGATTTAAAATGAAAAAAAATTGTACGCGACTCAATAAACTAATTGCTTGCACATGTGTCAAAGGATGCGAATGCATTAAATGACGAGTTACAGAGAGATATTTACATAAACTGTCATTATTTATTTAACAAAATTTACGTTACCTGTTTACGAGAGCTGTCCACCAATGCAGAAGGAACGCAACCATTTATATTTTTCAGTTGTATCATGGCTCCGTATTGCATGAGTATTTCAACAGTTTCTTTCTGCAGAGCCAAAGGAAGCAAGTTCCTCTTGCACGCCAAATGAAGGGCGGTGTTACCTTGCCTGTTGGGAATAAGGGTCGGGGGAATATCCTCCTTCCTTCGAATCTTCCAGTTTTCCAGCAGAATTTTCAGAATCTCCGGGTCGCAGGATTCATTAATCAGCACGTGCAGTGGAGTGTTTTCATCTATGTATTCCTGTTGAAGTAAAGTGAGGAAAGAAAAGAAAATTTAATTTCTTTGCATCTTTCTAATCGCCGTGCTTTCATCAACATATGGAAAAAGGCGATGCCAAATACGTGATATTTTGATTTCCTCTTGTGATGGAAAAAAAATTCTTTGCTTAAAAACATCAAAAGTTATCTAAAAAAAAAAAAAATAAATATTGTTCAACTTATTGAATATCGTTCCGATTGGATGATGGAAAACACATTTTCAGAATGATTATCTATGAATCTCCAATTGGAATTATATCAAAATTTAATGAATAAGTGCTTCATAAAATTGCCATTCTTAACAAGCGAATTTGATAAGAATGAAAGAAGTTCAATATGAATATTGTTTATCTGTAAATGATTTTCGTATAAAGAAGAGCAGATTTTACTATTTTATATATTTGGACACAATTTTTTTCGTTGTACTATGGGAACAATAGGATGAGGGAGAGAATAATCACAATGTATATATGCAAAATGAAAGGGCGATGCCAGAATGATCCATGTCACTCAAATTTGAGTAAAGCTGATCGGGTTCCAGGCGTGTACACCAAATAATAAGAATGTAGAATTCAGACGAGGTGTTATTTGTCTCGCATCACGTTGCGGATAAATTAAATTAGACCTTATTAGAGAGATCGGCTCCGTTTTCCAGCAGAATTCGAACTGTCCGACAAGTCCACACGCGACCGGGGCTGTGCACTTCGCATGCAACATGTAACGGAGTGTAGCCGCGATTGTTTTTTGCATCGACATCAAACGCCGGGCCGTTGTGGAGATTCCTCAGTTGGACCAGTCTTTCCAGAACATTCGCATGGGTGTCGCCTTTCTTCGCCAAACAGTGAAGCAGCGAGTCGCCTCCGTTGTATTTCTGCAAAAAGTTTTCAGTCGGATTTTAAACCTGGCTTTCAAATTAAAAAAGCGAAAAAGGCTATTTTAAAGCTCTACCTTATTCAAGTCCTGATTCCCTCTAATCATTGCTTCTGCTATATAACTCGCAACAATGGGTTCGCGTTTGACTTGTAGAGCTGCCAGGTACAGTGCGTCCTGATTTGAATTGTTCCTCGAAGATAAATATTCAGGTTTTTCTTTCAAAAATTTTTCAACCAGGACGTATATGCTTTCTAGCGTTATTTCATTAGACACCACGAGAATTATGAGTTGCCTGAAATATAGCCACATAATATAAGAATTCTGAAAAATGTTGCGATAAATTAAGAATAAGAACAATAGAAAAGTTTACGCTTTATCTGCATATTTATGCATTAAAGCTTCGCTTTTGATAACATAAAAGGACAGAGTTTCTGCAATGATACAGAACGAGTAAAAGAAAAAGAAACAAGATGGTTGAATACGATATCGGAAATGCACTGTTATCGGCAAATACGTTCTCTCGGCATAGGATAAAGTTTGCCCGGGGAATGAATCGACGTTGTTAGCAAGTGCGACAAAATATAAAGACTCATAACATAATCATTGACTGTTCCGATACTTTGACAGAATACAGCAAGGAATTCTCAATGCAAAAGCGGATTTTATTTGCAAACGAAATTCACGGAGTCAAGAATTATTGAACGGAACACGGATCGGAGATCGGAGGATTCCTGATCTCAATCAAGAGAGTCCAAACTGGGTGCAATACATTCTGTCTTTAGTAAGATGTGCTAATGTTGAAACTAACGAAGGTTCAAATAGCCCGCTATTTAAGACAATCAAAAATAATTTCACTTTGAGTACCTGAGCAAACGCTTACTAAACCTCTTAGGTTTTTTTATAATGCGGATTGCTGGATCTTCATTCATAGTAATGTGAATGCCAAATGTACATTAGCCTTTGGGCGCGAATAATTTTCAACGATCGGGCAAAAGACTATTGAATATTACAGTTGAGGTACATGAAAGATTCGTTAAGGAGAGATTTCTGATAAAACATTCCCATCAATGGCAGATGACTTACGTGTCTCCCTCAGCATCTCCCTCTCCCAGTGTATCAATTTTAAACTGATTAATGTGAACCCAAGTGCATTGCTTCTTTTTCTGGTCCAGCCGCCCGTTCAGGCAGGCCTTCTCCACTGCTTTGTACGTGCATTTGCTGTCGGAATCCCAGTTTTTTGTGTATTTGCTAAGATCAATTGTACTTTCATATGAATTCTCAGCTAAATTTAGCATAACTGTTCCTATGTTCGGGGACAGAACTTGTGTACTTTGTTTGACATCCGATGACGCGTTCGTTGTCGCATCCTTGCCAGCGTTATTTAAGGTTTTATACGAAACCGGCAGTTTCCCCTTGACGCAGGGATACGCTGGTGGTCCTCCCACCTCTTCGGGTCGGGTGGATGGTTTGATGTTAACGAAGTCCAGAACAGGAACGTTCAACGGCATTGTATGGTAAAGCGAATTCTCCTCCCAGCCTATGGATTCCGGACTTGTAAGAATGTGCTCCGATGGGCTTTGAGCGGGAGATGATATCTGACTAGACGAACTGGAGGAAATGCTCATCCCTTCGGGCCTGCATTGCATCTGCAGTTGCTGGGACGGTATGCCTCTCCTGTCATGGGAGAGACTTGCAACTTCCTTTTTGTCGAGCTCTTTGTTGAAATCCGTGATGAAATCTTCGAGAACCTTTGGGCACCTGCTGCACAATTCCAACCAAAGATTGACATCACGGAGTCCGACGTCTTCCAAGTGGTCCTGATCTCCGGCGATCGGCTTGGATACGGTCGACGGTATCGAATACGTTGTACGATTGACATCTCTTTGGTATTTTACATCTGATTCCACGACGCGAGTGATTCCGTTGAAATATCTGGACGAGGTTCCCTGGCCGTACGGTTTCGAGCAACGATGTACTTCGTGATTTCTGATCGGACTCTTCGATACAAGTTCTTTTCCCTCATCGAACCTGAGGCTGCTGAATCCCTGAATGAGATCGGCTAAACTTAATTTCTTTTTGAGACCGTCGCCTTCTTCCAGTTTGTCGTCGCCCTGACTTTTATCTCTGAAAAAAGAAACTGAATCAATTTCAGAAAAGTTTAATTCGATTAATTGACCAGTTAAACTCCAATCAGTTGTTAAAACTAATGTTCACATTGTTATACTTATTTAATGAAAGATATGATAGATCGAGAAATTTGAAAGGTGTATAATCCGTATAAATAACGCTTTCCTCCAGGCCTTCGTCTAAGAGGATTAGGGATAACTCGGTAATTATAGATTCTCAGTTAAATAATAATCTAACTAAAATACATCTAAGAAAGAAAATCAGTGATATTTTAAGGGCATATAATAATGCAATATATAAACATATAATAAATAATATATAATTATAATATAATAATAAATCATAATATTGTATATTATTTATTATATGTTTATATATTGCATATGTTTTTGATATTTATCTAAAGCGTTATGAAGCTGGAAAATATTCACAAAAACTTAGCAAGTTTATAATTTCAAACACGAACTATTAATTTCGCATGAATACACCATTTGAGGAATAAGAAAAAAATAGAAGTGCAATATTACCATAAATATGATGTACATCGAAAATAGTGCAATTAAAAAAATTTCACAAAAAAAATTCATAAATATTTAGTTAGCCATGGAGAATGTTAGTTAATGAACATACTATGAAAGAATTTAAAAAAATAATCAAATTTTTTCATTTTTTTTATCACATCAAAGATTAAATTTGCAAACATTATATACTTATCCAATAATCGCGCAATAAAAAGAAGGCATCCACCGAATTCCATGTATGGAACCAGCACTGATCAAACGTCAATAAAAAATATTTCTCTTTGTATATTAATATAAAAGCTGTTGGCGGTTGAAAAATTTTCCTAATTAACTCGCAATATAATATAAAGTAGACAGTTTTGATGTTAATTAAATTCAATGCCAGCCTTAATGTTACATATTAGTCGTATTATGTGATCAGCAATCAATTATCTAGCTTGAAAGATTAAGGACCTTAAAATAATGCTGATAGATGCTTTGAATAAATATGAGCCTTCAAAGCTAATCGTGATTCTGGAGCAAAAGCTATAATAAAATTGTAACTTTCATTCCTCACTTACTGATATTTCATGAGCAATACATGAAAAAAAAAATTTCGAATTATAAACCTTGATATAGATAATATAAAATATGCATGACAGTTTTCAATGTCAAAGCTCTGCCATTGGATCATTAAAATTGTAAAACTATTCAATTCTTTGTTAAGTCTTAGGCAAAAACACTGGATTTACATATGAAATAATTTATATAAATATAAATGCGGTTCAGGTGATAAGCAAAACCTACGTAAGATTTGATTTTACGAACTTTGTAGTTTTATGTAACGTGTTTGTTACACATAATTTTTTTTTTCTTTTAAATTAATCGCTAGAATACAAAATAAATATTTTAAAGTGCTGACAGTGAGTGATTTAATACTGAGAGAATAAAAGGTGTGTTTTTTCCATTTTCTTTTGCCTAAATCAACTGAGAAATTCTTCTAAAGATAAAATTATGCCGGGTTTGCCGGGGTTTTCAAGTCGGATGTTGGGAAGCCACCGCAGCGAGAAGAATAAAAAAACAGAGAGGGCTTCTGTCTTCCTTTCTGTCGGAGTATATATGAAACAGTTTAATTCAGTATAGTTTATTAGACGTTGAAAGAGTCACATTTAAACACGTGGAAACGCGCCGGGAAGAAAGACAATCTCCGGGGAAAATTCTGGAAATGGAGAAAAAGCGAATTTCTTTCCGCCGAACATCATTAGCAGAAAACATCTTTTTAGACCTACCGCAAAAGCGGGAACGTTAATTGGACCGGGATTTTAGCTGTGGAAAAATTACAACAATTTATTCCTGTTTTCTTTTCTTTTACTGGATGGATTAATTTCTATCTGCCAACGCCGGTAACGAGAGGGTAAAGCTTTCACGAGTGAACGCGCTCTTAAACGCATATGTAATTTCACGGGCATTGTGTGCAATAGACATTTTTGAATTATTAAAGAATTTCAGCTATTAGCGCGTTTTTCAAACGCTGCATTTGTCGAGCGAACTTTTCGATACCCGTCAAGTGGAAACGTGCCGAGCACGTTGTCATGGAAGTGAATCCGATAAGCGGTCGGAAAATTGTGTTACACGCTTTTCATCATCAACCTAAAGACATTCAACAATGGAGACATAAAGATTGGAATGTACATTTGCGAAAAAGCCTTAATTAACGTTTGAAATTGATAAATATCCCCTTTCCATCTCGCACCGTTTGATTTTGTCAAAAATTTGCCGCATTTCGAATCTGTATTTTCGCTTAACAACGGATATAGCGTACACTCAAAAACTGGGCAGCCCTTAAAAAAAAAAACACTTTGATCTTCTTCCACATTGCTGTTACATCGGAATCAAATGTTTAAATAAAATCTCCTGTAGCGAATGATACCATTAATATTAAGTTTTAGTCATTCACAAAGGTTGACTATCCTAAAAATGTTGTGTGAATGAAAACAAGTATTCACGTGGAATGTTGTTCAATTAACACCAATCACAAAATTCTCACAAAATGTTCAAACGTGAAAGTTAAAATATTATTTTATTAATATAAAAAAAATGCCGATGAAATGGTGCGTAAATGATTTATGAATTCGAGAATGTAAAAAAACGGAAGCATGAAACTAATTTTATTTAATCATATTATTTATTAACGATTTAAATATTATTCGATATCGAGTTTTTGATCTATTATTTTTCTGATGTTGCACCAATTTTTCATAAATTTCCAATGAAAGTTTCCCAAAAAAATTTTGATTAATACATTTTCCAAAAATTCTTTTAATTTGTATGTATATATAAGCAAAATACTGTCCCCATTTGCGTTTTTTCTATAGACCGTGGCAGCTTGTTTTTTCGTTGACAGTTTCAGTGAAAAAAAACACTTTCAAAGGACTTTTGTTATGTCCCGAGCAGACATTAACAGTATATAAAAGCCGTTTCTTTATGCTTAAGAGTTAAAAATTAATCTGAAAATAAAACATACAAAAGTAATTCCCCCTCAATATCAAAATGTAAATAAAACAAGCAAAAATATAGAGGTAGATAAATTTGTAATCGTTTTAATGCTTTGCCGAAGATTTTCATAGTTTCATATGCTCATATGTATTTTCAGTGGAAAAAATAATTCAAAGTTACTGGATGGATTTCACATGATTCTTTATAAAAAGAACAAATTTGTGGCCTTATAATTTTTTTTATTTCTTGGAGATTTAATCAAATCTTTTGATTTGTTTATGAAATTAAATTTTAGAAAAAAAATTTTTTTTGATATTATTTTATTTAATATATATATATATATATATGAAAAAATGGAATCGAGTAAAATCATATCCTTAAAATAAAGGGACTATAATTATTTGCACGTTTAAATTCAAAGATTATTAAAAACATTTGATAATCGGAATATGTTATAAAAGATTTGTGCACAATCGCGAAAATATCTGAAAAAGAAAAAATAATTTCTCAGCTGGACATAAGAATTAGAAAGAAAATTTCTCGAACAATAAGTATAAGTTTGATATAGCACCAGTATTTAAATTAAACGATGGATAATTGTTCCTCAGATGTGATCCAACGCAAATAATCTCAATTACTGTCAGATGTACATCATAGCAGGATGAGACGTGATTGTTTATTAAACAAATGATTTACCTTTATTTATTTAATTTACAAATATTACCTTGAAACACAAATATTGACATTTATAGTTTATGGATGTACTTGTAGATTAACAATTTTTTGCATCCTAGTTTTAAATTACATAAAAAAATTAGGATGATTTTTAGGAAAAAATGGAATAAATTACATTCATTAAAATCAGAATTGAACATTCCTGAACGCAAGAAATATTTCTTTATGCGATTTTGATAGATAAAAATTAAATGTTTAAATTATAAAATTACCCATAAATATTTAAAATCAAATATCAATAAAAATGTTGAAAAAAGTAAACAAAATGAATGGGATATAATAATTTTTATCGTTAAAAAAATTATAGATGTACAAATAATATTTTACGTAATGAAAGGTTTTGCTGCTGCCAGTTAAAAACGAAATGGAAGGGACTTCAAATTTATAAATTGATCTGTGAAATGAATATAAAAAAATTTAGTATATGAATATACATTATGGATTTAATTAATGGATCCTCCGTTTAAAAGTTTTGTTATTTAGATAAATAGAAAAAGTTGACAGTGTATTATATTATATATATTATATATATACAAGATAATATTATATAATATATAAATATAGATAAATATTAGTTTAAGCAGTTTTAGCAGTTAGATTTTTCCCATAATAAGGGAATAAAAATAATGAGTTTTGGGGTCACAAAAAAATTCGTGTGCAAAAATCATTTAGCATTTTTTATATTATTATAAGGTTACCTTTTAATAATATTTTGTTCACAGTTTGTAAACTGGTCAAGAGAAGCGAAAAATATAGTGACAGATTTATTCTCTCATACTTTCCATTAATCTCCACGAAATACCAAAGATTCTGACATCCTAATACAATAATATTATATAAATTCGATAAAACAATTACTTCAATTTAAGTTAAATATTTTATTATTAGGAGAAAAATACTTATTTAACACACGGCTTTTAAAAGGAAATAGCTAAAATAGTGATGATAGCTCACATTTACGTTAAAGAGAAACTGCAAAATTTATCTTTTAGTTTTTTGTATACCAATCTTATTATTAGCGATTTTAATAGCGCAAATTCCTCAATTCGCTATCAAATTGAAAATCGTGGCTATAGCTTCTTAAAAAGTCAAATTTAAGCTGAACTCCTGATAATTTACCTGTAAAATAAATCGATGAAATACCCGTTTTCAGGGTGAAAAAAATGATGGAAACTTATGCAAAGGTTTAAAGTCAGAAATTTACAAAAAATAAATTATAAGAAAAAAATGTATAATTAAGGGTTATTATTACGTATCACCAAATTATGTATTATAACAACTAATTAGGAATTAGATCACGTACCTCAATTAAAAATGAGAGAATATCTACATCTGATATATAGAAAAAAAATGTAAAATGAAGAACGGTTCCTCTAAAAATTCTAGTTCTAAGCCTCTGGGAACAAACTCATTTCAAAATGATTTTGGGTCTTCCTTCAGAAAATGTTAGGTATCAGTAGATAATTGCTGTCGAAAAAGCAAAACCTCCTTTCTTTGCGTAATTTTAAAGCGACGTTTTACCGAAATAAGACAATGACTCCCCGACATGTGATCAGAAGCAACTCGAAATGTGATCAACATTACTTATGTTGTTTTATAAGATCAATCGTTTCATTCGTTTTTACTGTAGCTTTATGTGGAAATAAAATGAAAAACTTTTTCAATTATAAATTTATCTTATTTTGCGAATCTCATATAATGTTCGTGAATTAGTCCTCGAAATTCGATAAATTTCACAAAATAATTATCATAATAAGTGTATGTTTGACATAAATGATCGATCCGTCTAAAAATAAACGTTGCCTAAAAGTAAATTAGCTTTACATACATCATTTTCAAATTAATTGAATTGAATTTCAAATCCAATCAGGAGTCTTGCTGGCGATGAGCATTGTCCTGCAATAAAAAAAAACATAAAATAATCTTAGAATATTTAAATATTTGTTTTATAAAGAAATGTTGATAACGGCAATATGGATATAATCTTGATTTGTATATTTTTTTATTTTGACATTAAAGAAGTGATTGTTTATAAAAAACGAAAGACTATGATTCATCAAAGGTCATAGATGGATAATATTTAATTTCTCCATGTTCCGAATAGATTGTTAATTCCTTCTTTCTACATTTCTTTTGTAATGACAAAAAAAAATTATAAAGACTAAATACAAAAATGTCAAATCAATAAAGTTATCTATACGAAATTAGAATGAGATAAATTGTATGTAAATGTGTATTTAGATTGAGTGGATTGCAATAAGAATTAATCATGGAATCCATCGAATTGAACAAAAGAAAATTTCATGGACGATTGATGTTCGCTATAACACATCAGAAACTTGAAATATCATGGTGATGAGGTAGATGATTGTGTCGACGAAAAAAAAAATTGAAAATGATGGTGCTTAGAAATAAAGTTTCGAATGCTTTGGCATCAGGTTCGGATAATTCAAAAATACTCTGATCTAATCGTTTGGGGTTCTCATTCTTTCACCCTCTCAATGATTGAGCATAAATATATAAATGACATGGCTTTTTAATACAAAGCTTATTTGGAGAAAATTACGCAAGGGCCTGCACAGATTTTATACTGTTTCTAGATATATTATTTAAACATACCATATGTATATATATATTATTCAGTTGATTGTTAACGAGTAATAAAACTACTTTTTAATTAAACCTTTATTCCTCATACAAAAAGTGGCAAATTAAATTGCCTATTAAGCTTTTCGATAACCTCTGAAGACATTTTTAGCTTGCTTCTGTTTAAAATTAATTCCTCATTCAATTAATAATCAGTAGGGACAGGGCGAGGTTGAAGGTTCCAAGCGTCTATTCCATGCTTGAGATATTCCTAATTTGCATACCTTTTATCATAAATTCTTTTTCATTCTACGATTGCTTCAAGATATTAACTGAAGAAATAGAAGAAATATGAGATGAAATAAAAAAAAAAATAAAAGTAGATAAAATTTTGCGTGTGTTACTTACATTGGAAAATGCTATCAACGATTTTCATGTAAATTAGAGATATCATTGTCAAAAAATGAAAAATTAAGTCGTTTGAAATTCCTCTACATTCTTATAATGATCCCTTTAAATTGGAGTTATAAATGCAAATTTATAAGACGTTTGAGAACTTTTTTTTTTTTTAATAAATAATTTTATTCGTTCAAGCTTCTTTCCTTTCCAATAAAATAACTTACGGCTTCTTACGTGGCAAGATCAAAATAATTAGGTAAGTTAATCCTGATTGGGAATCAATTATTAATAAAATTTTTTAAACAAAATTTAGATTGAATTGCTTCTTGGGAAAGTATCAGTCGTAGATTTATCAAGTTAATAAATGTTTAAAACATAAGAAACATATTAAGGCTTTGAGACTGAATTGTTAATTGAACGCTTGTGAATTTTCGAGATATTGTGCACAAAATCAAAGGTTAACTAAATTCGATCTCAATTTTTAAAAGCGTAGGCATACTTCGCTCAAGATTTAAACTAAGATGTTTATATCCGAAAACTATTCATCGTTTCCTTTCTTTCGGCAGTCTGCAATTTCTATATTTTAAGATCCCTATTTGATGAAAGAAAAGCAAACCCTAAGATCTAACACCTTTTTCTGACATAATATAATTTATAAGCGTGTATAAATTATATATGTTTATTTATTGCATGACTATCTTGATGAATTCTCTGCTAATATATTTCGGTGTCAATAAATAGCAAAACTCATTTAGGCAGCACGTTTGTGCAGGAAATGAAAAAAAATTTGGTAAGGATTTCAGATTCTTGAGAAATCGGATATTACTCGCAAAATTTCAAAAAGAAAATAAATTTTTGATATAGTTGTATTCAATATAAATAAAATGAGGTAACAGCTATCAGAAACAAAACGATCCATATTCAAAAGAGAAACGATTCAAGACCTTATATAAACATTATATAACAGAATAAAATATTGCTGTTTCTTTTTTTATTAAATAAGAAGTTTGTAACTGATGTCAGGTTAATTACATGTCACTGATCTCGTAGATCATCTTAATATATGGATATATTTATCTTTTCACCATATATTTATCTTTTCTTCAAAGAGAAAAATTTGGTTTTCGCGAGCTTTTAAAATTAATTTTCAGATGAAATGATTTGTTTCAAGGATACGAAATATAATTTGCGAAATAACTAAATATATTAAATATCTTGACATCTTTATGGCGGAAATTTTACTCTTTTAAATTTCCAGCAAATAACAATTTAAAAGCTTAATATTGTAAAGTATACGAATGATATTTACTTTATTTAAGAGAATGTGTTCACCCAGTTTCTAGAATATCGCATTCGCGCGGCAGATTTTTTTATTAAGAGTTTTGCTTTATTTAATCAGTTCAAAAGCAATATTTTATCTAATTCTTAAAAAAAGCCAGTTTTATTATTTATCATGTAGATTTAGAACGTTTCCTATATCATCCTTGGGCTGAGATGAACATACTATTTTGTTGCAACAATTGACATATTTCGAATTCAAATAAATTTTTTTTCGCAATTGATACCTCCTGTGATAAATAATTAAGAACCTAGTAAGCAACAACATGCAAGTTTGAATTCATGATTCAGCATTCGAAGATAAATTTAAATTTATCGATAGAACTCTTTTAAACATGAGTCCAGTTCATTGTGGAAAGCTTTTTTGCTTCAAACTACTTTCCCCTGTAATTAACATAAATTGTTTTCAGATACATAAAAAGAGGTGTCTCACATGAAGTAGAAATGAAAGAAAAGAAAATAAACTGGATACGGAATTTCGAAAATGAAACGACAATTTTCCAACCTGTTCCATACAGCAATGTCAAAATTTGGAAATTATATTAAAGGATCAAGCATCAAAACCTTTAATATCTATATTTTCTTTATGTAAAAAATCAATTTAAACTCGATTCTTTTTTCGAATAAACCAATATAGACTGGTTTTTAGACGTATTTTAAAAAGAAGAAACAATCGAAATTGTTTTTATTTTATCCACAAATTTGAAATAAGTCCAGATTTCTCCTGTTTTAATATGGGTCAGGAAAATTATTGTCGTAAATAATATTAACATCATTCAGTTGAAAGGACAATCTTAAAATTAACGGGTAAAATAATATAAAATTTGATTTTAATCGTTTTTACTAACAATATTTAAGTGTACTGATTTATAATTAATTTTAAAAAATTTTTTAATAAAACAATGTGTAAATAAAAAAAAATTTTGTTTATTTTTAATAATTCTTATAGTGTATTAAATAGCGTTGTTTAGAAATTACACGAGTTACGAAAGATAAAATTTTTATATTTTGAGGATTATTTACAATATTGCTGTCGTTTAAGCGTTGCACATTAATATAACGAGCAATAAGGATTCTGAGCTGCAATAATTTGTTGTTATCATCCTCAAAAAAAGTAATTTAATGCTTTGTAAATGTCGCAAGTTTAAAACGAGAATAATATAAAAGCAGACGTGAAATTCGGCCGAAAATTCTGAATAATAACCCAGGATCTCGATTAGATGTGCGTAGGCTAAGAATTTAAAACAATTTAATATATTAATGTTTGACGACTGATTTTTGGAACTGGGCAACTTTTTTTCAAACGAAGTTGTTTATTTTACGAAATGAAACGTCACATGACGTTGCCCTCCCTCCCTTCCCCCCTCAAAAAAAAGTGCACACGGCGTGATTAAGAGAACTGCACAAACGTCTTAATCTTGACATTTAATAATGTTGGCAGCCGTGGAGCCACGCGGATCACCAGTAGATGCCAGGACAGTGTCCTTTAAAAATTCAGAAGATGTAAACAAAGTAAATTGATGTATTCTTGAAGATGGCAAAGAAATTTCTTTGGTTTAATTAAAATTGTATAAGACCAGTGATGTGGCTTCTGTCTGGATGTTAGTAAGACTTGGGATGTATCAGATTTCTAGCCTTCCCCTCCGGATAAAATATTTTGCTACTTTATTCCCCTGCAGGCAACAGCATAAAATCGGGCTCTGACTGAGTGAAAACTTCCAACCTTTAGAGAGAAGACTTAAAATGTAAAAGGATATCATAAAATTTTATATCGTGATAAAGATCTCCTTTTTAAACATTTATTTTTTTAGTATATACGATGCTTAAACTTGTATATTAATATATTACATTTTTTTTTCAAGGAAATATTGCTAATGCATAAAAACGTTAAACACACATAATGACTTGTATAAATGATACTGGTTCATTTCATCCGGGATTTTTTTTCAAACTGTATTTTGAAACACACAAAAAAAAAAGGAATTCAAGAATCTTCAATAACACAAGTCAATAATTATTCAAGATCAAATTTCATACTACGTTATAAATTAAATATTAACCATTAATTATCCCGGCAATTAATAATTTGCTTGCTGTTTTTTTTTGTTTTTTATTTAGAATTTCGCGATTTTAATCCTTCAGTAAATGCAATACGTATTAATTTAAGATAAAACATATTAATTTCATGGTTTTTTGGTAAAAAAAAAATTTTTGCATTAATCAACATTTTATTGAATTTTATTGCTCAGTTATACATAACGGTTAGAATTATTAAGATAATCTGCTTGAAAATGTTATGGATTAAGTTTTCAAGGAGCTCCAGAATGATTTCAAATGATTTTCGGAGTTTTTTTATCCGGAAAAAATATAACCAAATGTTTAATATTAAAAAAAACCATTTCGCTCTAGTATATCTGACAGTTGTTTTGACAGCGGCCAAATTCATCATCTTTTATATTTTTAATACCTGCATCAATCATATCCTTTTCTTTTCTCTTCCCTGATGATGGGCAATTCCGTTCCGTCATTGAAATCTATAAACATGATGGTTTTACGACATTACGGACTTTTTTTCACTGTGGCAAATGGCTAGAGGATTATGCATCCCGTTTTTTGTGGTCGATTATTTTTGTAATTCGAATATTTCACTTCATGTCAATTGCGAATCTTTTTACGTATTAAACATTTTACACTTTTTTTTATTGTTCATATTTCATTCGTTTCAAGGCACGGGGACAAGAGGAGAAAATTTTAATACTGGAAATTGGATCGAAAAAATTATTGACAAACGATTCAGAAAATTAACCGGGACAGACCTGTCGATTTTTATCTGCCTTTTAAATTCTTTCAGAAATCGGACTTTAAGTTGCCCTTTTTTTTTTTTTTTCGTTTCCTGTTTCTTTTTTTTTAGGTTGTTGGAGAATTTTTCGATATTGCGTTCCTGGACCCGATCGGCAAAAAAGGGAAAGAGAAGGAAAATTGTGGCGAACGACGGAGGCATTTTTGCTTTTCTCCTCCCAAAATGTCCAACAACTTGACTGCCTCATGGTCCGCCATTTTTCAAAAATAGCTCTTACAGCAAATTTATGTTACAATTTTCTGAGTGGAGAGAAAAAGGGACAGCTGAAACAACACAAAAAAAATCCCGAGCTTTTTCACTTATCAAATTCCAGCAATAACACTAATATTTCACTTGCTTGCAAAATAACCTAAAAACAAACTTGCATTTGCATTTTCTCTTCATGACTTTCAACTTAACCATTAGTGACTACAGAATGGGGTTTAGAGAGCATCCCACGTCTAATGCGTTCGCGAAATACTCCATATTTCCGAAGTACGAGGGTAACCAGACCCGAAATCTACTTTTTTCGCTTGAAATTTTTTTTAACTACACTCGAAAATTCCAATTCAAATACATCAATTTAACTGTTGAGGCCGTATTTTCGGCGAACACTATTATCGGAGATGAATTGAATATATTAGAATTATAAGCGATAGAGACTAATGTCGCTTTTATGACGAAGGAGCTAACAACATTTTTTTTTAAGATTAAAAAGACTTAGGCAGTATCAGAAAATTGAGAGTCAGAATTTTTATTATGCGTGGTTTTTCTTCTTGGGCGAGAGAGCCAAAAAGGAGAAAAAAATTAAACGGTCGGTTTTTTTTTTCTGGTTTTATTCGAAAAAAAGAGGGAAAACAGGATTTTTTTCCAAAGCATCTTTTAAAAATTAAATATTAAAAAATATTATCCGACATGAGTTACGTGCAAGGTCAAAATATAGTATCACGAACTTTCTATAAAAAAAAAAAAAAACTTTTCTTTTTATTCGCAAAACAAAAAATTTTCAGTTTATCCACCGAACAGGTGAAAAATGATAATAAGATTATATTTGACTTACTCTCAGAAACTTTTTCCGTCTTCGCTTTCAAAGAATAAAGCTAAATAACGTGAGGAAGTTCGAAAACAAAATGAAAAACCACCGGTTTACATTGTGTTAACGGTTAATAGAAAAAAATGCATCGGATGAATATTTCCTGTGCCGGAAATGTAAAAAAAGAAACATTCGTTATGACTTATTTTTTTTTTTTTGTTTTAACTCAGCATCGCATATGATTTTCGATTGCAGTTAATACAAAAATAAAAAATAACAGTGGCAGCAAAAAAAAAAAAAGAAAAATATCGAAGACGACACTGCGCGAGCCAAATCGAAACCTAGCGCGTCAAATTTTATAAATCAACTGAAATTTTCGAAAATGTGGAGTGGGGGAAAAAATGAAGCGTGTGGATTTGTTTTGTTTTATCTCGCCGCGTAAAGCGCTTCGTTTGCGTTTATTGATCGTTACACAGTCTGCTCGCGGTCGAAAGAAACGTTTCATTATTCATGGCAGCAAATAGAAGCGAAAAAATAAATAAATAAATAAATTCATAAGAGCGGGTGACCAAAAAGCAAAATTCAATCTCAGATTATTAATTTCGTTATTGATTTGTTAGAAAAAAGAAGTAACGGCCACTTCAAAATTATCAGTTCAGAAATTTCGCAATTTTTTAAGCTTTTTTTCATTTTATTTTTTGGGGCCCCATTTTAACGGGAAAAACTGTGCCTCTAATTTGTTTTTCTCCTTTTCCGGCCTTTTTTTTTAATTATTCTCGTAAATAATTCTATTTTTCTGATATTTTCATTAATAAAGGACACAATACTTTTTGAATTTCTTTTTCAAACCAGGGTGGCTGCATTTTCAGTTAGTCATGAAAATTTATATTTTTAAAACAATATTTCCCGCCAATTGAGTTCCAAACATGAACGCAAAATGGAACGCATCAGTGAAATAGAATTTGATTTGATGAAAGTCGTTAATATATTTTAAAACATTATTACTTCGCTCATTCCCAGGGGAGTCTAGATAATCAAAACAACGGCATTAGTAAAAATTTATGTGACGGAATATATTTGCTGTGGGAAAGATACTAACTATGGTAAAGTGTTTACAAATTGAATATTTTATTAATAAATTTTCCATTTGTTCCAGCTGATTATTAATATTAGAGATTTTTTGTCCAACTCGGTAAATAGAATTCAAGTATGTTTTAACGATTAGGGAGAAAAGGGTTTTCCCAATAATGAAAATAAACCGAAGCAGTAAGATTGCCATTTTTGGATAATCACGAGCGTTGAACCGCTTAACAATAACCAAAATCGCCTAATGCATTTTTCAAATCTTCAGAGACGCTATTTTGACAAATGCACCTGAAGAAAATATTCTTAAACGGAATTAAATTGTTCTTTTGTATAAGACAAATATTTGATTTAGTGAAAATAGTTTTTTTTTTAAAGTAAATTATTTACAGTTGTGTATTTTATAAAATATAAAATCACTTTTGATATTAACAGAAATTCTGTGCAAAAAATTTATTCAAAGTAATGCATTCAAAATAAGGGAAATTTAAAATTTTTTTTAAAAATCTTAATAAACCCTTTTTCTTACTCTGAAGATCGCGCTTCAGGAAATAACCGCATAAATCTAAATGTTTGTTACCTTCATAAAACTTTTATTTATTAACGTTTAAAAATTTTAAATGACAAACAAAATATGATTAAATTATTGAAAACAGTCTTTATTAAAATGTTTATCAAAATATTAATATTTCGAAACTACTTACTTTTCATTTTCTAATACTATTATTATTCTTCTGAATTTTCAGGTTTGAAGTTATCTTTGATCTTTTTTTTTTTTTTTTTTTTTTTTTTACTGTAAAACCATATTTATTTTAAACGTGTTCTTCGATGAAACATCAAACTGCAACGGATAATATAAAAGAGCAATTTATTAAGAAATCTTTCACAAATTCCACAATCATTTTGATTTTTGTCTTAAATTAAAATTTAAAATTGTTATCCTTCGTGAAAAGAAATTTTTGATGCACAAACACGAATCGTTATATTTCTAGAAAGAAAAGCGGCAGGCAAATAATTCCTACCAGATCTGCTTCAACCTTTCCACCGACCGAATGAAAAAGATTGTTACCGATCTGGAGGCAATTTCATTTGGAAAAAAGAAAAAAGGGAGATTGTATATGGGACATAATGGTTTTTCTTGTAGCTCCAGTTCCCATTTTGCAGAATCTGTCTTTTGATATATACTGAAAAAAAAAATTCATATTTAATTTTAATGAGGAGCTGTTCATTTGAACAGGAATATTTAAACTGTGTCAGAATTTGTTGAGAAAGACATGATTTTTTTTCTTTTATTGCATTGTACTTCGGATCGTTAACCAACCGAAAAGCATCATGATAGCGATCAAATATGTTATGCTTTCTATGAAGCAAATGAATATTTTCACATCTTACTGTAAGCCTTATTTCAGGATGAAACATAACTCGATTAGATGAGGAAATCATTTCGCTTTTCCAATAATATTTGAAGCAAATGTAATTTTCTGTCCACAGTAGGCGTCAATCTTGAGTTGCTATGGTAAAAATAAATTAACTATTTTTTTTTCTTAGCTTGATTTTTTTCACAAAAAGCAATCGAAATTTTTGTAAAATAGATTAAGGACTACCTTTATTGGTTATAATATTTGGAAAATTCAAAAAATATATAATGTACATATTTAAACTATAAAAAAAATCACATATTTTTTTCAATAAACTTTAAACTTCTTTGTTCTAATTTTTAAAATTATTCATTCACTTATATAAAAATCTGTTGAGAAATTGATAATTTAAAAATTTATTTTAGTGATTTGTAATGTTTTTTCAGATAATACTTTATGTACACTAATAAATTAATATGACATTTCATTCTAAATTAAGTCATTAAAAATTTCTCATACAACAGAGATTACTAACTTTATCAGGGAAAAGCCTAGAGAATTGGTATCGTGCTTAAAAATTGTTTACATAGCATAAAAAAGATAATGTGTAATGTATTTTTATCTTTGTACGATGCCCAAAAAAAATTTTACTACTTACATTATTTTTAATGTAACACAGTATTTGAGTCTTTCACAGCGCGGTGTATGCTAAAATAAAATTAATGATTAGGTGATAGTTGGATTGACGTGTTTTGGAAAAGATTTTCAGCGGCTGCCACTTCCATATTAAAAATTTCATAGAAAAATGAATAAATTTGGATTGCTTGAGACGTTAACTATTAACTACATTAATTATAAAAGTTAATTTTATTTATTTGTTTCGGTTTTATTCATTTTTTTTTTCGTTTTAACAGTTTTTTGCAGCGAAAATTATTAACATTTTTTTATCCTCTCATCCGATCGCGTATTCTTACGGGTGGAATCATCATTTTGCTGCTTTTCAAAACGGATTAATTTGTTTAATTTCTCTAGTGAAACGTTCATTTATGTATACTGAAAATTTATGAACAAAATGGTTTCATATGCAACAAACGTCCGTATAAATATTTTAAGCTATTAACGGGGAGGATGTCAGTAAAATTATGTTGCAAATATGGTTTACCGTCAGAACTGGAGAGACCCAATAAATTTGACCAAAATCGAGAGTTAGATTCATATCCAGCACGTTTTGTTTTTGTTTATTATGCCCCAGTATAGAATATGGCGGACTCAAGCTGCTAACTATTAACATAAAAATGTTCAAAACATTTTTATTTACTTGGCCGCGATTTTAAATTTCATTCCTCCTCTTTTTGATTTCAGATTGGGGCATCATTAAAATGTCCTCTGGGATGTGTAAATAAATTGGAATTGCCCAAAATTTCGGTGCGATTTAACAATTCTTGAACGTAAAAGAAAAAATTTCCGGCTGGAGATTTGACTGCTTTCAGAATAGGAGTGCTGTCATTTGGGAGGCAGTTCGCTGTACATATTCGAATTACCGAAAATCCAGATGGAAAATTCGTGCATCACCTTCTTTCGCGTCCCATGCTGCCGATTAAGGTATTAATTAATCTGTTGCTTTAATATTTTAGGTTAACCTAGCCTGACATGAGCTACGTAACTCATTCAAAACAAAATTGTTTACAGAGTCAAGAGAGAAAAGTTAATGGATACGATGAAATCGGAGCCCTTCAGGAAGGTTCAAGTGATTCTTTCGACGGGGAAGAGAGAGAGAGAGAAAAAAAGGGAAAGAGAAACGAATTTCGGGTGCGAAATTTTAATCCGGAAAACTCTTCGATAGTACTCCAACCTAGAAGTGGTGCCGGGAAATAATTCTGGCACGCGAAATAACTGGAGCAACGTTCAGCACTCCGTTTGCTCAAGTTGCAGAGGACCCGCCGGGCACGGGATCAAGCTTCGTTTTGTTGTTAAAAAAGTCGCTCGTATCACTCCATATGAGATCGCATATGTTTATGCGAAAATACAATATCAGTGAAAAGGTTATGGGATTGGAATTGGCAAGTTCAACCTTCTGAAGACGAGAAAGTTGTGAGAGGGATGAGGACGTGAATACGCTTAAAAACATTTAAATGAATGAAAATGAGCGTTGGTGATATACCGTTTGCACAAAGCAGTAAATATATATGGTAACTCTCCGCAAATCGTTTTGTTTTAAAAAGAATTTCCGTTAAATTAGCGAAAGCGGAATTAAAAGATCAAGAGCGGAAGCTGACGCCGCAGCGTTGTCCGCGTCTTTATATCATTTTTTTCACTTAAAAGTTTTCAATCTCCTAATGTTTGATGATCTCGGAGGCTTAATCTGCGACATCGAGTCTTTGTGTTTTTCAGCGAATTTCGAAAATATTACTGAGAGAAGGAGGGGAAGAGTTGTAGACGGCGGTGAATTTTCCTATTCTTATCCGCGAAATATTTTGATTGCAAGATGGGGCGAGGTACCGGGACCGAAATTCATGTCAAAGAGCGAAAGGCATGTGGAACCGTTTTCTTGCGCAACGTTCCTCCAAGCAGTGAGTTTGGAACGTGAAATTTTCCGGCGAAATGTCTGCGGGAAGATCGAGTTTTGTGGCATGCCCAACGAGGCCGGAGACCTCAAGGCAACTTTGCCGGATTTCAACGAAAAAATTAAACTGCCTCGACTGCGCGTTAGAATAACGCAGAAAACGAACTTTTGAGCATATTCCCCGCAAGCGGGACGTTGAAGAAAGACGTGATCATTGCTGCCATCTTGCGTTCGATACCGAAACCAAGTTTGTCGCATTTTACGCGTTAACCGTTGGTACCTTTGCGCCAGGGAGCTAAATTGTTGGCGGATCCGTGAAGTAATGAAAATGGTGAATTTGTGTTTAGTCGTACTTTGATCGTTTAAACTTTGTTTCATTGTTTTATGTGTAAGATCTAATTGATAAGAGCGCAAAATAATTTTTTGTACGTTCGTTTTTCTACGCGGTTTCTCAAAACTTGATTTATCATTCGATTTTTATATAAGTTCTTGCAATATTTTCTTTTTTAAATGTATTACATTAAATTTTTTTAATTTTTTTATTAGGTCAGGCCGTTTACACTTTTCTGTTTTTTATTTTTCTTTTTCTTTGCAACTTTAAATTTTATCAGCGTATATTTGTCGAAATGTTTTTTTGCTAATTAAGAAGGTAAACATCTGCTAAACACTCATCTGTTTTACATATATATATGTATATATATATGAAAATCGATTTATCTCGTGTTCAAACGTGTGTTATTATTGTTTTCATTTTATTGTCAAATGCACATTTGGATAATTTTAGCTGCCTTTTACGACAGAGAATATTTAAGAATTGAGAATTGACTTTTTATCATGTTATAGGTAAGTTTTTAATTTTCACTTAGATCAATTTTACGATTTTAATTTTATGATTTAATTCATATGCTATTAACAGTACAGTGAACTGTAAAATTTATCCCCTTGAGATTCAAATAAGCAAAAGAATTTTTAACAATATTAATTGCATTTTCAGTCAGAGCTTTATATTATATTAACTAAAAATTATTGATTTTATCTTCATAGTAGTACAAAAAAATTCAATTCTTTAACAGAATTTATTTAAAATCTATTAAAAATAAGTCATTTAAATAATGTTGCTGTATGAAGATTTTAACTCTCAAATTATTATTTGATCTTTAAATGAAGCCCAGAAATGATATTTTGAAAAAGAAGCAATAAGTTATGAAAAAAGTAAGTTTGAAATTGATTTCTATTTTTAAGTAACTATAAAACTGGTATTATTATAGAATTGTGGATAAGAAGAGACACTTCATGTTATGTAATCTTATCTATAATATTGTTGAAAATTTAAGAATGTACTAATTTTAATAATTCAAATTTTAACAAACAGTATGAAAATTAAGGATAGCAGATAGGCAAGTATAGAATAAAGTGGTTTATTGCTGAATTTATTTAATGATTATTTTTTTAATTTTGATGTCAGGATAGGGTATTAATATATATCCTTATAAGAATGGAATTATTTTAATTGGTATTATATTATTGGAATTACTGGGTATTATACTAAATCCTTATAAGAACATTGTCATATATAAAATGGCAAAAAAGAAAATTTACACTTTCATGCAGTTTACATACTAAAAAAGTTCCATCTTTTTTAACTTCCAAAAAACTTCTTTATTAGTATTTAGGATTTATTCTGACTTAATGAGATCATTATTCATTATTTTTTACCCAAAAATTTTTTGTTATCTGTTGCTAACTTGTGAAATCATTCTTCATATTTATTATCATTATTTTTATATTTATTTTATTAATGAAATGAAAATGCTTCAATTTTTCATATATTTATGTAATGTATTTCATATATTTCAATAAATATTTCATATATTTATGTATTTAAATGTTATAATTTGAAAAGTTTAAGTGAAGATGATAATTGTGAAATAAAAAGAATTAATTATACTTAATATAAATATGAGTGTAATTATTTTGTTAGTTACATTTTTGTATGAAATAACTCTGACAATTTTTAATTTTTTTTTTTTTTTTAGAAATTTAGGCAACTATTTTCATTTATATTCACATTATTTAGCTGTATTTGGTTTACTCTGATGCTCATATTATCGCTAATTATAATCCCTTTTAGTTGTTCACATTCTGAAGTTTAATTCTTTGCCACATTTCACATTATTAGTAAATTTAAATTGACTAATTTCATTCTATTATTGTTTTTAAAACGTTCTCTTTTCCTATTTTTAAGTTCTTATTCTTTTAATTGCTTAAGAGTTTAAAACATTATTTTGTTAGAAATCATTCTTTTCTGAATTACATACTTTTTTAGGCATCTTCATGTTTAGCCATTTTTTGATTTGACTTAAAATTGTGTGTTTTTTAAAATTCCTTAACATTGTTAATATAACTAGTTTGTAATTTAAAAAAAAAAGGAGTAATGGGTTCATTATTTCTATAACGTACCCGGTTTCTTCAGTTAATCTTTGCTGTTTTGTTCCTTTAATTTTATTTCAATTAATGCTTTTTGTCATTATTTACCGAGTGACAGGGGATTTTTATCAATTATTATCATTAACAGCTTTTGATAGCTTGATGACCGGCCTGACTCTTTTTTTTCATTTCTGTTTTTGGGTTGACTACAACTCGGAGAGTGAAAATATTTTTGGATGCTTTTCATAGTCTTGTTTCATACATCAAACTGAAGTTTTAATTGATTTTTTTCGTATAATTTCTTGTGATAATGCAAATCATATCAACTTAATATTAATATTTTTTAAAGTTTTTGTTCTTTTTTTAATTAATGAATACTATATTACAATATTTTATTTTGTTTTTCAATATTTACCGATCCCGCATAAGTTGATACGAATGGTGTAATTTTGTTAAAAAGAAACATTTAAAAAGATAGAATTCATTAACAAAAATAATATGTGGGAATGTTCTGAAATGAAGCTCTTAATGTTATAATCAAAGTTAAATATTTTCAAGATAATGTTTTGTTCATATAATTGTTTTTTTTATCAAATTTTAGGCTCTTGAAATAAATTGTAAAATTTACCTATGAAAATTTTTATAGGTTTTACACACATAGACAGTCATAGTTTTCTAAGTGCCATTTAATCTTTTTTTTTGGTATTACTTTGTATACAGCCTGCATTCGCGGATGGAAATGTATGAGCTATTGGATTTGCCGTTTTATCCATTGATTTAATTGATAATCTGAAACTGCCGTTTTAATATGCAGTTCCATTAATAATAAGATGCGAAATTCTTTTCGGGCAAGTAAACGGAACATTGCGGTGGGCAACATCATTTCATGGCTTATTCATAACCCGCAATTCATCCCTTACGGAATTTTTAAGTTGTGTTTTGGAAAAATCCAATTTTCCCCAAAATGCATCATAAAAAGATTATAACAAATCATTATATCAACAGCATGCGAGATGCCTATAAAAAGTCCACCTCCGAGGCATTATGGATATTGACATTCAATTTCCCGTAATTATATGAGTTAAGATTCAAAATGCGCGTTAACTAGGTACGAAATTGAGTTATGATGTAATTTTGCTGGTTAAACATTTGTAGAATTAAGCGCAATAAAATAGTTTGTGGGCTTATGCTGATGTCAAAAGAAGCAAGAACACCAATGCAAAAAAAAATCTTTGTTCGAAGGGCATATATTTAATGTGATTTCGAGTAGATCGCAGATAACCAGGATCCTTGCCAGCACAAATGTATTAACTAATATAAATTCAGGTATAGTATCAAAAAATCTCAAAACAGGTTGGTCTAAGGTTCACACTCTTATTTGGTAAATTTCAGCTTTTTTTCCGTCCACCGTTGAAAAGGTAATTTAATTTGCATTCACCGACACTGAATCATATCCTGGCGTGCTGCAGTGTTAACTGTATTTGATGAAGACTGCTTCGTTTTTGTAACAAGAACTTCCTGTCGAGGATCAAATGTTATACCAAAACGATGGTGATGCCTACATTTTCCATTTTATTTTGCCCAGTGTCCCGTCACAATCGTAAAATACCCCTTAATTACTATTATTTAGCGATTTCCCATCATGTCATTTGGGATCCAATACGTCGCATTTTACTGCCAATATTATTTTACTATTTTAGCTGCAGAGATTTGCATTGTGTTACGCCCTGTCATCCGGTATAGTTCAATACGTCAAAATCCGTGGTGTATCCGCTCTTACCGCTGAACCTCTAATTCTCAGTGAGCTCAAACAATTGCAGCCAAAAACTGATTCGCAGAAAAAATTATATTTTTAACTATATTAGAACTAAATTTTTAACTCAAATTTGCAGCAAAAAAGTAATACTTTTAATATAATTGACTATATAGACTTGCTTAGTGGTTAAGCCTTGGAAAAAAGCACCTCATTGGTAAAGCATGAAACTCAGTTTCAAAAATTGATACCTTTATTTATTTAAAAAAAAAAAATTGTAAAATCGGGTTCATAACCTTAAACAATTACTGTTAAATGCGGGAAAAAGTAGCGAGCCGATTTTCAGGACTATTATCTTCACAATATATATATATATATATATATATATATATGCACATATACTCTCTAATGTTTTAGGGACTTTCACAAAATCATTGTACATGGAAAAGGAAATGAGAACTTCTGAATGTACAGATACTCATAGGTCACTAATAGCTCGTATATTATTAATTTTGGTATTTTTCCAGAACTTGTTTTCGGCATTAAAAATTTGTGTACGAATTGAATATTATGTTAAGGTTAGGCATTAAAAAACATTTTCTCAAAAAAAAAAATTTGATATTTCTCTTACAGTTTTCCATAACCTGAAAATTTCCTTTTTTGTGACGCTTAAAATCGTTTCTTTGCATATAATTTTGTTCTTGGATTTTCACTTTTTGTCGATATTGACGCAAATTTGCATTTTCCAAAAATGTATTTGACGCTGAAAATAATCGGTTTTCATTGCATTTGGAATTCACCAATGATTTCGCTCTTTAATGTCGCCCTTATATAAACAGTTAATTATAAGCATGAATGCCAGTGTCTGAAATTTTCATGAACATTTTATATCAATAGCATTTGATATTAAACCGCGGAATTTTTATTTTAATTGCGGTTTTTTTTATTTATAAATTGGCGATTGAAATTTTCCTTTTAGTTTTGATGCTTTTGTATTTTAAAATTCTGAATTTTGCCACTGAAATTTTTATTTTTTCACACGTTCAAGAGACTGCATTCGCATTTGATTTAAACTATCAACAAAATGTAAGGATAATTGCAGAAATGATACCTTCCCTCAGAGACTACAAAGTTTGAAATTTTGCAATGTGTTTTGCCGGGAACTGTTAAGGCAAGGGCGGTGGAAGTTAAGATTCGATGCAGACCCAAAATGGGTTCTGAATGACATATTTTGTCACGATTGAATGAAATATGCGTCTTGAGCTTATTGTTTTGGGCGGTATGCCCTCGCTTTTGAATTTGAATAAATTACAAGTTAGGAAAGAGATGGGAGACTCCTTGATGTAATCGAATCACATTACTCGATATCATTGTTTCGACGGGTAAAAATTGTACGATTTATTGTTTTGTGGCATAACTACTTTAATGGCAGTAACTATCGATGGCGAATGCTTAAAAGTCCCCCCATATGAATTTTAAGATTTTGGCACTCGCCAGTCCACGAAACTCGATTTTCTTTTCAAAGTTTTCCAGGCAGGAAGAGTAAGCTATCATTGACCATGAAGAAGGTTCGTTTGAAAAATCATATACAAATATGGAAGGTAATTGCTACGCGTGAAAACATATTCCGCATTATATAAGCACTACTTCAATGACTGTGACTTTTTTTCCGGTAATAATGTAATTCATATGGCCTGCAGGAAAGAATATATTGAAAATGTTGGCAGAATGAGTTGCAATTAATTGCCGTCGGCTGACTAATCGATTATAAGCCAAACAATAGCAAAACATTTTTTAAAACATTACACGTAATGAAGAATTACAGTAATCTTATATAAACTATATCAATATAAACGTTTTATCTGATACATATGTTTTGATATGTGATTAATTAATAATGATGTTTGAATAATAATGCTTTGTTTTTCGTTGTCTTATTAATTATATCACATTTGTTAGATTCTGATTCAATATGTTAGAAATATAATTACTTTAATATAAATATATTGATATAATCTTATTGTTTAAATTCTCTTAAAAACAAAATTTTTTATTCTGTTCATAGAAATTATTTTATGCTTATTAATTAAATTCACTTATTTTATTTTAAAAATTTAAATAAAATATTATAAATATTGAAAATAATAATAATTTCAATTAATTTCATTACAATAATGTTTTTTTGCTGCTAAGTTTTACTTATAATCCAAACTGAATGATTTAACTAATAATTTTTTGATTTTTTTGTCAAAGATATACATAATATTTGAGTTGCATCCGTTAAGATTTATTGTTTTTAAAGTAATTGTAGAAATTGTAAATTAGCGCTTGTATGTAATAGCACTATAGTTGTAATCATGCTTAATATTTATGGCATATCATTACACCATAAATTTATGTAATCTCTAATTATCGTTGGTACTTATATTTTGGTAGCATTTTTTTAAATAATTGTTACAGAGATTTAGATTTGTTGAGTAGATTTTGAGACTTTAAGTCAGTTAATTTCAATTTAATTTTGCTATATTATTTGCCCTACGATATGCATTTTAAAAAAAATTTCGTGTATTAGTGGATCAAAAAAGATGTCACAACAAATTTAAGAAACTTTGCGCAATTAATGTTCTTTTATAAATTAATATTGAAATGAACAATGCATAAATGTTTCAATTAGCGAATGAAATTTAATTTGGTTATTCTGCAAAAAATGTTCTATAAACTTTAAGTGCATGAACACAGAGTTTAAACTTCCTATTATAAATGTTCTGATTAGATTTCTATTTTTTCTTTTTTTTAAAATGTTTTTTTAAATTGTGTTAATATTAATATAATTTTTGTAAAAGATTTTACAAATTATAACTTTTTTACCGAAATAAAATGATTTAAAAAAGTCAGGAAAATGTAGCTATGTAGGATTCTTTGAGAGAGGAAATGTCCAGATTCGTGACAATGGGGAGATTATGGAGTCTCCGGCAGTAGGACAATAAAGATAAGCAGAACACTGAATCATATTAAAAGTATGTTACTTAATGGTGTTTTTTTCTAATTTGGTTTATATAGTATGATTTATATGTATGATACCGGATCTTGAAGGGCGTTCATGTAAAATGGGGGGGTTACTTTTTTATAATTGACTCAGAAAGGTCAGTTTGCCACAGTTCCATGTATAACTTTTTTATTCGGACGGGAAATCGTGGGTCATAGGTTACATTAAAAGTGAAGTACTCGCCTCCATGGTTTTGAACATTGATCCAGAAACCTTCCAAACCTATTTTCTTGTTCAGCATTTGTCAAGTCAGGGCTGCTGAATTTGAGGATATCGATGAGATGTGTGAGTTGCTTTTCGATTAGTTGAATACTCCCAGTTTTTATAGCACGAAAATCTTCACAGCAAAGAACTGCCATAATTTAATACTCCTTCTTTGCATTGTGACAATTTATTTAGATTGTGTCTGAGGAAAAATATTTATGTATTTTTTTCCAAAATGTCTTCGTGATTTCGAAAAAATGAAGACGTTTGTAATTTTCTAGAAATTTGAAATAAATTTCTACTTAAAAAAAAGAAAAGAAGAACTTCTGTAATTACTTCTGTAAATGAACGTCGATTTTCGAGAATGTTCTCGTTTTCGATAAATTGGCGTTTACCTCCAACGATGTTGGTTAAGACAAAGCCGCCGTCGAGTTGGCCATGGAAATTTCTACATTTCATTTAACGACAATGCTTATCGACAATTGAATCGGTTTCCAAGTGCAAAAACTGAGGCACATTCGGGTTTGCTATCATTACGGACGGTAATTCGAAAATCGGATTGATTCCTTATTCAATGAAACGCGAAATATATGTTGTACCATCCTGCGTACCTTGACGACAAGGTCGCCAGTGATATCACTTTTCGAACCGACTCGGGTGGGAGTATCGAAATCCGCTCCTCCAATACCTACGGGTACACACACACACACACACACACACAATTATAATTTCGGAAATGACTGTAATAAACCTTTATGTAAATGATTGGAAGTTCCAAGTGCTGTTTGCCAATCTAAAACTCCCCTTCAAAGGCACTTAACGGGACTGGCTACATAAAACTATATAAATCTCCATGAAGCAGTTAATAATATAATGACTGAAGATATATATTTATATACATAGGTGCCGTAATAATTTTAACCCAGTCTTATGACCCGCAATATTTTCCTTCTTCTCATTAATATAAAAGTTGTTCAGAAATTGTAAGAGGCCCATTGGCAGACACGTTCATACAAACCATCCATCTACGAAATATTAGAAATATGAAAATTTAGAATCATTCCAAGGATCACATATACATTTAAATACTAATAATAACGTCTGTATTGTGAAGGTATTTAATTGCAGTATATCAATATGCAAATGATTACTGTAATTTGTTTCCATTTAGAAAGCATCTCTCGTCTTCAGTATACTTGTTTATAAAGTCGAACTTCATATTTATCATGGTTCGTTTTTCAGTTTTAATCGTTAATGTTGGTATACGCATTATCGGTTTTAGGTTAGATTTTTGTTGGTTTTTAGTTGATATTATTATGAAGTTAATTTGTCTGTTCGTGTTTTTCCCGGTCAAGTTCAAGATGCAAGAACGATAAATGACTTGATTCTTGATTGCCAATATTAGTATCGGTAGAGCGTGATTGTGGAATATTGTTTAATAAGTATTTTCACGAAATATAATCTTGTATGCGAAATATGTGACCTCAATGGGACGCTGCTTCTTTGGGATTTTTTCTTCTTACCTGTGTTTTTCCTATATGTAGCATATAAATTTCCAATGAAGGGCTACTGTTTTCGCGTTACGCTTCTACAGTTGGTGATGACTTCTTTAAATTCCCAGACATTTAAAAATTATTTCGAAATAAAAAAATACCTTTCATGTTGCATTTTAGCATGGAATTTTCGAAGGAGTTACCGTTTTATACATAGTTATATGCAAAAACAAAAAGATTGTGTTAAAACATATTACGCGAACTTGTACTAACAAGTAAAAGTTGAATTAGGTACAAGGTATATGTTACCATATAATATCGCTGCAGATGGATTAAAACTGGTTTATAGGGCGACTGGAGTAACCTACTCCATCACGTTTTGAGATCTCAAAGTGCCTATCAAAGCCCTTCTTGCTATTGAGACGTTTTCTATTTTCACTTTGGTTTCGAAACACTGAGGAGAAATTGCAAAGTTTTTTTTTGATTAATTTTAAAAAGTTAAAAATTTGAAAATTGCTTAAGTGGATTTTCAGTTTTATACTTCTTTAAACGTAAAATATTCTGTAAAATTTCCAATCAATTTTTCGCAGATTTAATTTTTTTTAAATAATAGCAAAATTTATTTTTCTGAGGATTAATCGCAGTGATTATAATGTTTATTTTATAATATTTTAGCATTTATAATGTTCTGATGATATTTAGTTATCTTCGGGATAGAAATACTCGCAGTGGAAAATACCTGTAATAGCTAATTGGTATTTGATAATTTGGAGCTATTGATATTTATAGTTCGGCTTTCCATTTGGTTGGGATTTTTATCTTATTTTATTTAAACATGTTCTTCTATTAAGAACAAAAATTCGACAAGTATTTCAAGATTATGAATCACATTTTCTTTAAATTTTGCAAATACAGAATGTAATAAAAAGAATAACATAGAAAATTATAAATGATGAGGGGATAATTTTAAAATAATACCAAAAATTAAAAAAGAAATCGAAATACAGGGACTTAAATGATTTATAGCAGCCGAAGCGAAGGAGTGGCTTGTATATTTTACTTGAAGTTTTCTATCTTTTTGTTAGTGCAACCTACCTGAAATATTTAATTTCTTAATTGGCACTTGTCATTGCTGATTTTCTAATTTTTATACCATCCATTTAATGGCAGCGGCTTTTTTACAATTTTACCCGAAGGATAATGATTGTTGTAGAATTTACGCGTCAAACCTTTACAACTTGCTTTAATATTTAAAAAACTTCTGATTTTCCCACTTTTTATTGCGCATTATTAAAGTAGAAAAATCAGATAGTCTGATTTATCTTATTAAATGATGTTAATGATGCCTTTGTAAGTACATTTGTTTTTTTAAAGTAATTCTATGGTTATTGGTTAATATAATCATTCGTATTTGTTACGGAAATAGGTTTATTGGATAATCGAAACTTTTTCATGTATATATTTGGGTAATTTGTTTCGGCCATATATATGTATAAATATAATATATATGTATAAATCAGAAGTTATACATTGTTACGGTGTATATGTTTTGTGCTAGGTATTCATGATTTGCGAGAATTATTTATTTGACTGCCAATACGTAAATAACTTGCTCAAGGCTTCCATTTAAACATTCCACATACCCATACTTCATCGTAATTCATTGAAATATTAATTATTTCCCACGTTTACTTCCACCTTGGCGAAAGTTCCTGTAGCTATCAATTTTTTTTCCGCATCAGACGAAACCAATAACTATCAAATCATTAATCATATATTATGAGATTATTCTTACGATTATACAATTAATGAGGAAACATAGTTTCCATGGATGAGTTCTTCCTTATGAACGGAATGGTTCCCCGAATGAAGCACAAAGTTGTTGGTAAAATCGTTGGTAATATGGGGTAGGAGAAGGAATGGATGAATGGGTAAATAATCATATACTTTGAACAGAAAAGATCATATTCACGAACTTCTACGGGCAAAATAAAGTTACAGTGAATATGAATTATATTTGCACCTAGTTTAGAAAATTGCACCAGGATTTATATTTCTGAAATCGAAATTGTTAACAGTAGATAGATGATGAATTGAAACAACAAAAGGATAAATTTTAATTCTGAAGTGATTATATAAAAAAAATTAGAAATTCAAAAATATTTCGTGAAAATTTCCCGACATTAAATCCACAGGATTTAGAAGTTCTTTTTAGATGAAAAAGAAATGCGCATATTCAAAATTGTTATGAAATTTTCTTGAACGGTAGCAGAACGTGATCATGCATGCAATATACAAATTAAGAATATTTTCGAGGTCGTTCCCATAATTATTTTCTTAAGAGAAAAAAACGAAAATAAAAATTAGTGTAATATTGAAAAAATATTTCCATTAGCAAAATTTTCAATCTCATGATCGGTTTTTGATATATTTGTCTTAGTGAAGTTGGGCCTGATCTAGATCAGATACACAAAAATGAGAAATTGATTAGATTGCACATTGATTCCGACGCAAGAAGTTATGAACAAAAGATAGTGCAAAAATGGATATGACAGATATTTTTTGAAAAACTTATACTAAATATTATTGAAAGATTTTACAGTTATTCAGTAAACATCAGAAGTTGAAGTAATCTTTTGAATAATTAATTTTTCATAGCAGTGAATAATAGAAGAAGTGCATATTGACACACAAATAAATAAATCTTATATATATCGGTTTGAGGTGTTATGAATATTTAATAAAGACGAAAATATATTTATTTTTGTGCAGGTGTTTATTATCGATAAATAGTCCAAATATTAAGATCCGAAGATGTTTGGCTGATGAAGAATATTTGGACGAAGGAGAAGGATAAAAATGTACATTTTATATACACGACTGGGAGAACCAACATTTTGGTAAAATAGTGATGGACACCCAGAATAATGAGTTCCAGGCGCCGACGTCGAAAGTCATACGAATGCCTTCCCTTAAAAGGGGAAGGGATGATGTTCCGCTTGATGACAGGGTAAGTAAATTTCATTTTATATAAATATATGTCAAAAAAAACTGAAGCTATAGTTGTAAACATTGAAACTTTATTTTTGCGTTTTCATTATAAAAGTAACAGAAAGTACCATTACCGAGGCTATAGTGGGTGGTGTAAATGAAGGAATTTATCATTATGGTTAAGCGGATATTTATCATAAAATCCAAAAAAAAAAGGCGTGAAAATATTCCATAACAAATAAAATGGAAATTTTTTAAAATGCATTCCCTATTTATTATTGAATATTCTAAGAATTCATTGTCATTGAATTAGTATTATGTTTTTTTTCTTAACGATGCACAAGTTGATTCATACTTTTAAATTGTGATTTTTTAAAAATTGTTTTTCGTACAATTTTTGTTTTTTTTTTGTTAGTTGTTTGTCTCTTAGAGAACATAGCAATACAAAAATAAAAAAAACTTTATATTAGATTAAAATCATTGAACGAAATATCACTTTGAGAATCAATAATTCATCCGGGGTAGATAAATAACAGCAGTTGGCTTACTAACATATTAATTTTCGTGATTTGATTATCCGTTAAACGTCATTCAGAAGGTGAGATCATGTAGCTGCAAAATTTAGATGCTATGATCCACAATTATATTTTTCAAAGATTAATTACCGTTAAAGTTATGGCCTATCAAATCCGAATTCATATATTATTTTTTATTATTAATTTATTCTGCAAGTTTGTTTTTACTTGAAATATTTCGTTGGTTTACTCATCTTTATAAATCAAATTATCCAATCAAATTTTAATCTCATATGAAACACGCTTTGAGCTCTGAAATTCTTTTTGAGAATTCGATTCGTGATTTGTTTCGAATTCATGAATTCGATTCCATTTCGATTCGTGAAATCTTCTCATATTTTTAACATTTTTTTTTTTAAATTCTTAATGACGAATTAGATGCAAAAATAATTTATATAAGTTTAACTTATATAAATGTAACTTATAAGTTGTGTTTAAGGAATCTTATGTCAGTCGTATATGCCATCACACGTTCTCCTACTCTATAGGACATGAATTTTAATGAAGGGTCAGAGTCATTGTTAGAAAATTTTTTTTATTAAATGTTCATTTGACATCGTGGTCTCAGTCTGCAAAGTTTTTTTTTGTTCTCACTGTGCCAGATTTTATGACAAAAATTGTGGTAGTGGCTTAACAATAATTAATTTTCTTCAGTTTTTTAATGTTTTATAAAATATTATGTTTTATAAATTGTTATAATTCGCGTTCTATACATTCAAAGAGTGTAATAACTAAAAAAAATTTTTTAAGGCACAATGTTATTTCTTTTTTTATTTTATTTTTAAAATTTTTTTTAAAGTTGATGTCATTCCCTTTTATTTTGGATGCAATAATTATATATGAATAAATTTTTTCAGCTATTCTATTAATTTTTTTTTATAAACCATCGTTTCTTCTCTTTTATTGATTCTCGGTTGATTAATGTAAATCCTAGTTGCCCTAGGTTTTGGAGCATTTGCTTTAATGGTACAAGTTGTTGCTCTCAGACTTTGTCCATAGTTCAATCGATTATTTCTGTGCAGCAATTAAATCGTTTATATTTCTATTTATGATTAATTCAAATATGTAGGAGTTTCTGAAATTTATAAATTCAAAATTCAAAATATACGAAATTGTTCTTTTCTATTCATAATTTTGTTTTATATTATAACAAAAGGCTTCAGCCTGAGAATTAGTAATTTTCAGGTTTGCAGTTTCAATTTGATTATTTGAATAATATTTGATATAGTTAATATCATGTACATCTATATGTGGATTTTCTGCGATGTTATGGAAAGTTATAGTTCAAGTTCATTCTGTTTTTAAATATTAGATGTACAATTTAATAAATATTTTTTCTTTCTAATACATCTTCCACTAGATATAAAAAATTAATACATATGTGAGTCGATTCTCCACATATCACAACTAATAAACCATTTTTGTTTATTTAAGACTTTCTCAGGGAATTATATTTATCTGTGATGACTCCTCATAAGAAATAATGACAGTTGAAGACCTTGTGTTTAACGAATGTGTTGCTTATCGTTCACCTGCCGTAAATTAAGCCGCGTAAAATGTTTTGAAGAAAAAAGCTTAGGTAACTTAAATTAATTAGATGATCAAATATGTTTTGAGTATGATTGAACAAAATTTATTTTAAAAACATTTTTTTCCATTTAAAGAAAATGGAAATTTAATTTTAAAAAAAAGAGTAAAATAAGCATAAAAGCATGAATTAAATCGACAAGAATTAATTGTATATTCCATGCAGATCGCCGGATGTTTCATACATAAATTACAGATTTTATATACCTTACTATGAATTAAAGTTTTATAATATCAAATAATATGTTATAAGCGTATGTATTTGTGAAGAAAGGGGATGTATGCGATACATATGAAATGTTATTGATTAAATACTTCTGATTCGAAAATTTGAATTTAAATTCATTTGGTTTTCGAGTATGGTCATCAAATTAAGCTGCTTGGAAGAAATATTTTAAAAAATTACCACTTTCAGTAGGAGGGATCTGTTGAACTTATATTAGGGTTAGGTAGAGTCTTATAGAGAGCTGTACATTTTGGTAGGGATCTAATTAGATTTCCGAGTTTGAATGAATCTACGTATACCGTAATATTGCATTTCATTATGTCTTTCACGGAAGGCTTCACTGTTACGTTAACGTATTTAAGGGATAAAAATCGAGAACGGAAAAGATTGAGAAATAAAAGTATTTTTTTATGTGTGAACGTTATTCCATAGTGAGATGAACCGAAGTTGAGATTGTATTAGTAAAATATTAGAAAATTGTTGGAAGGAAAACAATGGTTCGATGAAAATCATAAAATCCACTGGTGAACCAATTTGTATTGCATGAACAATGAAAATTTTACTTGATACAGCTATTAATTATATTGTTAAAAGCTGTAAATTGAAATGATGAGGCGGAGCATTAATATATCCGCGATTTTTTTTATAAATGTTTACAGTGATTTTATTATTTATATGATGTATTCGAAGAGAAAATCTTAAATCCTGGCTTATTTAATGAAATATTATGTTATAACTTTGTTAAGAAAAGATTAAAATTGTGCTGTTGACCTGAAATATTTATGTTTGGATGAGAAGGGGAAGAAATTCAAGGTGGCAGGCGGACAGACGTAAAAATGAAATATTTGTGTTAGATCAGATACTATTTGACAGTTATATTATTTTTTTTTTTTTGTTTGTTTGGGTATAATGAAAATTTCTAATTTTATGTAATTTGACTAAGGAAATTTTGCCGTTCATATCTTTAAATATCATTGCATCTGTCAGAATGATCATGCGTAGTTCCTAAATTTTTTATGAAAACATTTAATGTTAACTGATGCGAAACCACCTGGATTTTTTGAAGGGGGTTAAATTGTTGAGCTAAATTATTCATGATATTATAATTTAAATTTACATCTTCAGAGTACAGATTTCACTTTTTTTCAACATTTCCTTAATATTTATAGTTCGTTTATTCCAACCTTTTTTTCAAATTAGAAATTATTCTGGTGCTTTCGATATTGCATTGGGATCAGCTACTTATTAAATTTATTTTATTGAATGCTTTATTTTTTTTATACGCTGGTTTATTACCTTTCCTTTAATCTTCATGAAACATATGCTCCATTGATTACTTGATAAAAATAAAACTGTCTACAATACTTCCGTTACCATTCATATACGAAAAACTTCCTAACTTTTAGTATTGCATGATTCTGAATGTCTCCTGTCACAAAGACCTCAAGTTTAAAATTAATTTTATGGCACGTTCTTAAACTGTGAAATTGTAATGTGAATAAACGTTTTGTGCAGTTTTTCCTACCAGAAGCAATATAAATGTGTTCTTCCTTATTAATTTGATTAGCTTGTATGAAACCCATATAAAAATATTTATAACGTAATATCTTTAGGTTGATCCTTTAATGAGTATGAAGCAAACTGTTCTAGTAAAACCTGCTTTAAGGAATGAGCTATGTACATAAATATGCGTATAAACATGCGAAAGGTCGCAAAAATTAATTTAAAGATAGAAAATTTTAATATTATGTGTGATAAATATGATGAATTCATTATTCCGCTAAATTAAATAGCAGCAAATTTCTGTTCATTAACGGAACCATGTTAAAGAATTATTTTTGTTATTTTCCCATGCTCTGTATGAAAATTATTCCCAAAATTAGTCGAAGTTCTTATTTTATTCGTCGATGTGGCAGTTTTCATGTAGTTTTTTATTCATTTATAATTTGAACATTTGTGTAAAACATATTAAATAATGCATAGTTATATATTTTACTAGTTATGATGCTAAATTAATATGTATAACGTAACAGTTATTTGCGATAATTAAATAATATTATTTAAACATGACCAATTGTATAGTGGCTATTTTACTTATCCTCGTTTTATATTTATCCATGTTGACTTCTAAAGTGAACAATTCATAAAATAAAAATTAAAAATCAACGAAAAAATATTGTATCTTGCTTTTGTCAACATTTACATATATAAAAAATTTTTTTATTTTATCCTTATTTAATTTTTTGTTTATCAGCTTATTATTAATTTTTCAGTTTTAGTCGCAGATTAAGAATTTCATATTTTCTGTAATTTATTATACAATTCCGATTTTTTAAATAGGTTTTTTTAAGAAATAATTTTTCTCTGTTTTTAATGCATTAGGGGAGACGGAATGTATACATACATAAATTTTTACATATATTACAATTATATTGTTATATATATATAAATATTATATAATAAATATATGTCTCCTACATTTCGATAGTATTAAGTTTGCACATTATAAACATTTAAAACATAATTGAGCTGTAGAATGTATGGATTTTGGAAATAAAAGTTATAACAATATGGTTGCTAGTCTTAAGCCCATACTTTTTGTTTAAGTTTAGTTTAAAAAAATTAATTTTAGGTCTGTAAAAATTAAAAATATTATAATCGAATTTCCTTAACATTATGGAAAAAAAATGAAGATAATTATATTTTCTTTTATTATGTTTTCATATCATGATCATGACTGGTAAATTAATTATATATTTAATATGTTAAATTAAATTAATCAATTAAATTAATTCTGAATAAAAATAATGGATTTTAAAATGAAGTTACTCCTTTTTTTAAAATTTTTTTTGAATTTTCTGATATTAATTGATCAACTACATATAAATCACATTAAATAATCTTCTTAATTAATACTGAATTTTGTGAAAAAAAAATAGCAGTAAAAAGATTTTTTTTAAAATTCATTTATTTATAGTAAGAGCAAAATTTGCTAAAAGTGCTTAACGTGACAAGTTTAATCAATCTTGTAGTAATTTTTTTTTCTGAAAAAATAACTTCAGTTAGCATTATAATGTAAAATTAAATGGCTAAATTTTCATTGACCTTAAAGTAGTTCGCCCGCTAAATTAGTACAGTAACAGAGGTTCATCCTTGTTGTGGTTTCATTAAAATATAAAGTTCAGTTTTCTCCTCTTAGCATTCAGCCAGTATTTTGCACTTCAACTGCTAATAAATTCAGCTAATCAATTTGATTGTGATAATGTTTTGAAATATTACTTCATCAGTCAACTCATTTACTTCCTTGGGAAACTAAATTAGTTGGCATTATAATTCTGTCCCTCTGTTAATTGATCCAGTTCATTTTTCAATGTAGCTAATAATTTGAATTATGGTTTTAAAGTAAATGTATTTTTATCAGTCATTGAAGTAAACTGATAAAAAGCACTTTCTTTATTGGTATCTTCTATTCATAAAATTGGGTTTATTTGCTTTTTAAAGAATGGTTTTCTTGCTTTTTTTCAATTGTAGTAAATTAAAATTGTTTATAGCCATTAACAATTGCTTCGATCATTTTTCTATATTGTCTGTCATTGGAAAAAACAATACAATATTGTTATGTAGGAGGTATAAATTCTATCGAAACCCACTCCTATCTTAAAATACAGACTATTCTGAGGAAAAAAAATACTGCATTATCATATTTTTTGTATGTAGTCAAAGGCAGAAAATTACATCCCAAAAATTAAAACTTTAATTTGGAGCAGCGGATCTTAAACCGAATATGATTATAGTTCATTGTCTTATGACGCGACCTTTAACCTTTGTAATTATTGTTTCGTCATAGGTAAAATAAAAGAAAAGAATTAATGAATGTGATAATAATGGATGCTAAATATAAAGACTAAAAAAGTATTAAGAGTGATTATGTGAAAAAGGATTAAATTGTTTGCAGTTTATAAAAAAAAAGCGTTTTCTTATTTATTTTTTAATATTATTGATGACTCGTGCACAAATCTTTTAGGCTTTATTATCATAATTTCTTATTTTTTTTAGTTGATTTCTTTTGTGTTTCGCTTGTAGTATATCAAATGATTAATGTGAGAATAATGACATTTCAGCTAATAAATTAGTTACATTTTGAAAGAGAAGAATTCCTTTCAACCAATTACCATCGCCTACGTTATAGTTGGAAGCATACGTGATCGAACAAAGTCTTCTTTGTTATCTTAAATATATAAATGGATTTCTATGTCATTGATTTTTATGAATTTTAATTTAAAAATATCAAGTAATATTTTATATTATTCGCTATGTATATTCAGAAGCCGAAGTAAAAATCAGGGAGCTCGTGGATGAACATAAATTTTTTAAAATTTTGTTACAAATTTTACATTTATATTAAATTTAATTTTTCATTTATACAAGGTGGATAGAGTTATAGGAAAAATTCTTAATCAAATTGATATGAAAGGATTTTTATCTCTTTCTTTAGCTCTAACATTTTAAGCTCTCTTTTGTACATCGCTTTAACATTTATTGTTGCTTGATATATCTCACCGATAATAATACTGTAGACATAGATAATGTAAATTGCAATAACATTTATCCATGTCAACAACCTTGGTCATGACGTGAGTATGCCTTATCTGAATATATGCTTGATATCAGCGTTTTATCGCAATTATTCTTTGCCTGTAATTCTCAATATTTTCAAGTCAAATGGTTGAAAAGAAATGAAGAGCAATAATAAAGGGTTAAACAGTTACATCTCAAATAAATTTTATTTTAAATCATTCGATTAGATTTTCCAATTTTTTCACCTAATTGCTAATGTCCCATGTTATATTAACTATTAAAATTTAATTTATCACTTTTCGACTTTTCGATATCTTAATTTCATAGTCTGTTGCTTTCCCGAGTTTTCCACCGCTAAAACGACAGTTCTTAAAACTATTAAAATGAACTGAAATTTTTTATATTTAATCTTTTTGTGTAAAGGTGGTTTTATATGAAAGCTATATGTATTTTTTGAAATTTTTCGAGTAAGTTACAAGCATCCTACTCTGAAATGGGAATGATATTCTAATTAAAAGAAAAAATCTATCCATGTGTATGTCAAAAAAATTCTTATAATGAGTTAAAAGGTTCATGTATTTCATATAAGTAAAGAATTACAAGGAAATTAATTAGCGAAGCAAAAAGTGAAAACATATAATGGACATATACGTAAGTACATTTATAAATGTAAATATACGCAACCATTAAACTTATATAAACTATTCAAAATCTTATTCTTTTTACGTTCATATTAAACTGTTAATATTAAAACCGATTAATTTATCTTACAAAATTTTGTATATGTGGTTTTAAAAAATGGAAAACGTAACATTTCGAATGCTCAAACTTTTCCGATAAAGTACATATTTATGTTGAATGGCAGAAATATGCGATTCGGTGGTTAATTCCAAAGAACATTCAAAGGAGGAAGCTGAATATATTGGTTTCGTTTCATGAAACTACCGCGGCGCAACTGGCCCATAGACACTTCCTAGCTTAAATTTAAATAAATAAGAAAAAGAAATCACATATGAACATAAAATTCCCATCAGTATTCGTTATTTCCCTTGAAGTAAATGACTTGAAAACGAATATTCAGCGCAGAATCGCTGTGATTTCCTAAATGATTCGGAACATAACGTATACGTTATTACCCATTTGTGGGAAAAAGAGAAAACGTTACGGCAGAGTGTAATCTCTTGCCTCTAAAATACAAATATTGTTGAACTCCAATGGAATTGAACCTATTTTTTTCCCTCCACAATACTTCATTAAGTAAGCAATATTTACTTCAACAAATATGTATTATTAAACAAACAATGTGTATATGTTGCATACATTTAATGATAGGTTCTTTTTTAAGAAGGAAGCAAGGAAGATTCATAGGCGGAAGACAAAAATAATTGATTTTGATTTTTAATTCGAATCATTATGCCATTTTCATATCATATGTAATGAAGGTTTATCATGTTGAATTTAGTGACTTACAATTCTGCAAGTACTGTTTTAAGAGCAGTTTTTTTAATTATATTCAAGTTTTGAAAATGTATGGGATTTTTGCAAATATCAGAATTTTTTTTATAAAATATTGAATTATTTTCGGTCAAAAATTCTATAAATTTTACTTGTTTCCATGAAGTTGTGATCCAAATTTTTTTTAGAAAACATTACATGTTACAAAACCTCTAATTTTATATTTTTTGTTTGCTTGCCTTACAGAAATTTTTTGGACAATTACATGGATTATGGGAATTTGAGAATTTAACTGAGTTTTTTGACGATTATTTTATATTTTGTTGTTGAAAAAAATTTGTGCACGAACTCGTCTGTTTTCATGTTGTTATTGTTAATTTTACATTATTTCAAATAAATTTTTTTAATAATATGAATATGAACTTCAAACTAGTATTTATTCTCAGTTGCACATATATATATTATTTATTACAATATAATTAGAATTAAATCAGTTTTTAGTTGCAATGATTCTGAATTCGGTTGTAATTTTTCTGTAAAATAAATTTATAAAAATTAAAAAAAAATTTCAGGAAATTATATAACGGCATCAACGGAAAATCAAATAGAATTTATATTTAATATTAATTTTTTATAAAATGATTGTTAGATAAAAATTTAAAAATGAATCAAGTAATTTAAAATTTATTGATAATGCAAATTGAATTTTTTGTTACGAATCGCCTAAAAACTAAAAAAAATTATGAGAATTCCAAAATAATCATCGCATTTCATAATTTCTGAGTTCAACACTTTAATTGCTGTCGGTTAGAGTGAAATTAATAGTTAGTATCGTTTAGTTAATGCTGTATTGCTGCCGATGTAGTTTAACAGCTATTGAAGAAGCAAATGTTTCGAAAATTAAAAGGAAAACGTCTACTTGCTTGATTTAACTTTAAAAACTGGAAAAGTTTTTTTGTTTGCGTTTGCTCTCAATGTATTAATATTCTTAAACGATGAACCAAGAAAAAAAATTTCCGGATCGTATATATAAATTAATGGAACCATATTTTTAACAGAGATATATTTATCGTAATTCTTGTTATATTTTCTTTCTTTTATTTCTGTTAATATATATTTATTCATGCCTGAAATGAAATCGAACACGATTGCACAAAGAATCTTAATTTTTAGTTTTTTATTTAAAGGGGATTTAAACAATTTAAAAATTTAACTTTAGAAGAAAATTATATGGATTATTTGATCTAGGTCTTAATAACATATTTAAAACGAAATATAAGTAAAGTGCTTTTCATTAAATATTGGATATTTTTTGATAAACTGAGGATTTTTTTTGCTGCTGATCAGAAAGTTTTCAAATGTTTGAAAGTAAAAAATTTGAGAATTGGAAAGCAAGATGAATAAGTAACACATAAAAATTTATATTTCCCTAAACTGTGAGGCTATAATTTTGTAGCCTTCATTTTTCGATACGGCATTTAACGCGGATCACAATCATAAAAATATTTTTTTTT